>SKCR01052841.1:0-54493 GCA_019454045.1 Zanthoxylum bungeanum
GCCAGCTGTTATTAATGAGCACAATCCATTTGCAACTCAGGAGGCGCAACATCTTCCGCACCAAGGACCCCGTATAATTTGTCTCTAACGGATATAGCTCATCCACAACCTTACATTTCATTTCACACCTTATGCCGTGTGGATGGCCGTTAGCGAGCCTTTTTATATTCCATTTCCCACCTCACTAAGGAGAAGCTTTCACCTCTGGTGGCCTATGTCTCATGCAGAGTTTTTCCTCTTCCCAACTTTGTTCTGATCTTTTCTTTCTCATTTTCAGGGCTCTGTTTGGCTATGGAGAGTTTGGTTAATAAGGTCCCTTTAAATAAGTAGTTGTGAAGCCTTGCCTTTTCACCTTCCCTTGTTACATATTCCGGTACTGTTATCACGTGAAGGGTCTTTCCACGTGCTGTCCGATTAATTGGAGGGGCTCTCTTCCCAAAGTCTGTTCCTCTGCCCAAAGTGAGTCTGCGGCCTGAGGGTCTTGTCATATCAGTCTGAACCTCCCTGTTTGCGTTAATAGTGGAGAGAGCCTGGGCGATGCCTTTGTAAAGTGTAGTGCCGACAGTTGTCTTTAGCCGATCCTGGAGGTCGATGTTAAGGCTTTGAGTTTGGCCGATCAGCTAGAGGCCGAAGTGACGAAGTTGGGCGAAGTAAGTTCAGAGTTAGGTTCTTCGCTCTATAGTCTGTCGGGCCGCCCTTTAGAGTCCTATGTGAACCCATCATGTCTGCAATAAATGCGCGGCCCTTTCCTATATGTTTAATCATGAGGCCCATTTAAGAGCCATTTTTTATGTCACTTCCGTGTTTCCTTCCGCTGCACGTCATCTTCACAGCGAATTGTGTTTGAACATCTATCTAGGGCAACCTTTCGTTCTTTTCTATTTTCCCGCTGCTTTCATTTTTCAATGATTCGTATGGTGGCGCCTGTTCTTCACCCGTTATATAAGGGTTCACCCTAATCATTCTCACTTTTACCTTCTGCAACTCTTTTTTATTTCGGGGTGGAATAGCTTCAGTGATCGCTCGAGATTTGTTGGTGTCAATCTCGATTCCCCATTGGTGCACTAGAAACCCTAGGAAATTTTCTGCGCATACACCAAAAGCACACTTGGCCGGGTTTAGCTTTAGTTTGAACTTTCTCATTCGCTCAAAGGCCAATGCTAAATGGCCAAAATGCTCATCCGTGGTCACAGACTTAGCCACTATATCGTCCACATATACTTCTACAAACTCACCAATCATGTCGTGAAAGATCAGATTCATGGCCCGCTGATATGTGGCGCCAGCATTTTTTAGGCCGAATGGCATTACTACGCATCCATAACATCCCAAAGAGCCTAGGGATCTAAAGGCTGTTTTATACACATCGTCTTCGGTGATGTATATCTGATTGTAGCCCGTATACCCATCTATAAATGAGTACACTTGATACCCTGCCGTGGAATCCACTAGGGAATCGACCGTCGGCATTGGGTATTGGTCCTTTGGCGTTGCTAGGTTCAAATTCCTAAAGTCTATACAGATTCTTATCTTTCCATTCTTTTTTCTAACTGGGATAATATTTGACAATCATTCCACATATCTGGTCGTTCTGGTGAATTTCGCCTCTAACAGTCGTTCAACTTCTTCCTTAATATCAGACATGACATTAGACACAAACCTCCAGGGAGGTTGCTTATGAGGCCTGTGGCTTGGCATGATAGGTAGCATATGCTTCACCGACGTCATTTCTAAACCAGACATCTCATTGTAATCCCACGCAAAACAATCTTTGTATTCTCGCAACAAACAAAGCAGCTTTTCGCGTACCTGGGGCTCCAGTTCTTTGCTGACGTAAGTTATGCGCCTATCGTGCTCGTCCCTCAGGTTTACCTCATCCAAAGCATCTTGTCCTCTTGATATGTTTGTTTTGCATCGTCCATTCAGAGCGTACTCTTCTTCCATTGATTCTTCTCCCTCCATCAAGCAGTCTATTCCATATAGTTCATTTACTTTGTCTTCTATCTGGTGTGCCAACAATTTTCCTCTTAAGGCCGAAATGGCGGCATGTGATTCATCCTCATTTCTTCGTTCCCTTACATAGGCCAATAAACTGGCCTTGGAGGCCGCAAGGGCGGCTTGCTCCTTATTCTGGCCGTACCCTATTCGAACCGCTGAGTGTTGGTTCACCAAGGACCACTGTGGTTGGTCTCGTTTTTGCGAACAAATTGTCTAGCAACCCTACGAGGTACGGCTCATCATTCTGAGCCACAATGGTCGGACTTTCTCATTCGTTCAAAACTCTGATCGGCCCATAATTCCCTTTGTACATGAAGTACTCGGCCGAATTTATCTCTGCAGCGAAAGGCTTATTGTCGGCATGCACTATCTCTACTTCGTCCCTTTGGTTCCAGAAAACCAGACATTGGTGGAGGGATGAAGGGATGCATCGGCTGTCGTGTATCCAATCTCGTCCCAGGAGCATATTGTATGTGGTCGGCCCATCTATGACGAAGAATACTACTGTCTTTGTAGTACTTCCGACCTGCAGGTCCAATAGGATAATCCATTTTACCGTCGTCGCTCATCTGTTAAAGCTAGTGAGTACTACCTCTGTGGGGAGGAGATCTTCTTCATATTTGGCCAAACGCCCCAGCATCTTAACTAGTCTTGCATTGATGGCTGCCCCGTTATCAATTAGCACTTTGGAGACGGGGATCCCATTAGCCTTCGCCTTTATGTACAGTGGTCGCAGATGCTTTTTCATTTGAGCTGGTGGCTTCGGGAAAACTACTTTCCCTAACAGGCCAATTTCCATCGCCTGATCGCCCTCATGGTTACTTTGAGGTGATTCCCCTTCTGTGTCCCATTCGGAAAGCGGCAGTGTGGCGGGTGCTTCCTGAGAGACATGATTGATGGTCAGTCTTCGTTTTTCGGCTCTGGTGATGGCCCGCTTTATCTTAGGTGTCCCATACAGAACAAGGAATGGGTGTCGTCCCAAATCCTCCCCCAGTGTCCCGACTGCAGGGTTTTCAGCTTCATATAATTCCCTGAGAAACCGACTCTGTGAAATTCTCCTTCTCCTTGATTCGGTCTTGATGTCTATTTCTTCTTCTATGTCGGTCATCTCCTCATCTGAAGCCTCTCTATCTGTTATCGAGAGTGCTGCAAATTCGGTTTCGTCACCCTCGTAGACATCCTCACTTGTTCTAGCTTCCCCACTATTATCCCCCTTGAATTTCCCGGGCAACAAGTAATGATTAGCCACAACTGGCGGCAAACTACCGAATTGAATGATGATAGGCGGCTCCTCATCATCTGTTTCATCCTGCTTCCGCCTGCCGAATTTGGTGCGTTCACCATAATTCGTCTCAGTTCCTTCTTTACTGTTATTCTCTTTTTTATTTACCTCGGCTTTTCCTGTGATGCGAGGACCACGGCCTGTGGTGGCCTTTGCTTCGTCTTGTCAGCGCATCAGATAGCCATAGTTTTCTTCTTTGGTGCCTCATCAACTGTGTCCTTGTCATTTGTCCATAGGGGGATAATTTATGTTTGCTCGTTGTCCTGGGTGTGGCTTTCGGTATGAATGCCAAACATTGGGCCGATGAATTTTTGCCTAAATGTCCTTACGTTTTGGACGAAGTTCAAATTTCCTCCCCATAGAACCTTGAGCGAAGGTTCGTGGCTGCCATGACAATTCTCTCCCTTCGCAGGCCTATCGCAAGTCTCCTCCAACTCTTTCTTCCACTTCATGGTGTTCTTGCAAAACACGAACACAAATGTTCTTCTCGTTTCCTTGTTCTGCAAGTGCCGTGATTCTTTCCAGAACGCTTGGGCGGCGGCAGTGCTGTCCTTCATCCAGCACCAATTTGACTTTCGGTAAGTCCAGTTTAGCAAGGTCTGGATTGATCATATTCAACTCCACCGATTTTGGAAGGGGTTGCTGTCTACTGCCTCTTCTTCTCGAACGTAATTCTTCCAGACTCTATGGCATCCTACAAGAAATTACGAAAAACAAGGCAATTGTTAGTTTGTAGAGACCAGCATTGTGCCATTTACAATATTTCTTACTGTCGATTGCTCGGCTGTTGGAAACGTGTGTCGGTCGCTAAGCCAATCTGCTTGTCCTCGTATAACTGGTCAATATAGCATCGACTTTAGTAATGTCGAATGAGAAGTTCATGCCTTTTTTATCATTCTTTTTCACTTGCTTGGGGTTCCGCCCATGCTTTGCAGACATAAGGCTTTCCCCTTCACCAATTCGGTCAAGCATAAATCGACCGAGTCGGCGTCCACCTTCGCGCCACACCTCATAGTCGATGTTTCTATAATATGTCAATTTGCTCGAATTTTTTCATTTGCTTCTCTTCTCGTAATAATTGCTCATAACGCACCACACTGGTGGTGAGATGGGGAAGGTCCTCAAAACTCGCGATCCTGAAACTTCTTCTTTAGATCGAGATTCAGGCATCCTTGAGCGATTCTCACGAATTCCTTTTCGGGCAAAGGCACGTAACATCGGCCTCAAGCTACCTTGAAACCTTTGTAAAAACATTTCAGCCAGCTCTCCGGCAATTGCCTTAAGTTTGCCAAATCGGCTAAGACCACTTTAAGATTCGGCCTTGTAAAATTGTGCATGGAACAATTGCTCCATTTACTGCCAACTTTTCTCTGAATTGGCCGGGCAGGCTAACATACCAAGAGAAGGCTACTCCCGATAATGAGCCGTGAAATAACCTTAGTCTGTGGAAATCATTGACTTCCCCACACTGAAGGGTAAATCGTCCTATGTGTTTCCATGGTAGAAACTTCCTCAGACCCCGGGAAGAGAAAATCTGGTATTTTTGTAGTTTCTCTAGGCCAGAGATAAGCCACATCGACCAATCAGGATACAGATTCCGATATCTGGCCGAATTGGCCGTATGCCTAGGCCGAATTGGTTTTGAAGGATTTCCCAGCCATCTGTTCTCTTAGCATATCGTTGCCATTAAATGACACTGCTAGGCCGGCGGCTGCGGCCCTCTCAAAAGTGGACATGATTGTGATTCTGCCTCTGATGCTTGGTCGCCCTAAGGCATCACCATTTCGTGTTATGCCATGTTTGGCCCTTGGTGAATATTTGGCCCCAATTGTGGGCCATTCCCTCTAGGGCTTGATTCCTCCCCTAGGAACCGTAGGGATGTTGGTCCCTTGGGAGGAGCATTACTAGGACCAGCCTTATGACTGCTTGCTGCAGGATGGGGCGTAGTCCTCGACAGCGTTGTCCCGTCGTTTACAAATCTTGCCATCAATTCATTTATCGAGCTTAGATTCGGCCATATTTTCGTAATGTGAATTGCTAGTTGATACAAATTTGTCTATGACATGCGCATTTTGAAGCCTAACCCTGTTCGACGACATTCTGTGTGAATTCGCCGACAATGCGCGCACCGCATTAGGGCTGAGCTCCCTCATAGATTCGACCTGCTGGCATCTGCTAGAACCTACGAATTGACCCACTATGGCTGGAACGTTGGGCTGGTTGGTTTGCTCCAGTCCTCCTTCCTCCGCAGTTGAGCCAGTATGAGTGTTTTCTTTTCGGAGGCATCTCCACTCCTTTTACACCAATTCTCCCACTGTGGTCGCCAAAAATCGTTTGCGCAATTTTTTATACGTGAAGAAAGAAGAGCGTGTAAGGTTCAAACCTCCTGAGACAAAGTCCCAGCAAGGGGTGTTTGATTGAGTGAAAAAGCCTCCAAGGGCGCAAGCACACAGTGTACAGTCCTAAATTACAATCTACAAATGAAAAATAAAAATATGCTCATTTGAGTCTTCATTTGATCGGGGCTTTTTCTCTTAGTGGTTGGTTGGCTTTTATAGCGAGGCTTGTCAACTGCTTGGGCAGTTCCAGTATCTCCTTGCAGCTGCTGGATCGTGTCTCCAATCGTTGAGCTGTGTGTCTCAACTGCTTGATTATGGAGGGAAAACTGCCCAACTGCTGCTGCGATCGGGAAGTAACCGCATCATGGGTTTTTCGCCCTAACCATTGGTTCGGTCGCTCCAAGCCCTTCGTCGCTCTTCGGCCCATCGTCCTTTCCTTTCTGTTCTTTTTCCTTTCGTCCTAGGGCGACTTCGTCCTATGGTGGGATTTTCATCTACCAACAATAATCAAGCAAATTTTGCAAGTGTTAAAACATTTTCTACTTCCTAACTTCTCATTTTTCCTGTTCCTTATTTTGGCTTTTCATATGCATTCCATGTTTCCAAGTGCTTGAGGCCAAAAGGTCAAGTTTTGAAATGCTGTTATTTGTAGCGGCATTGCTTATGGAATCCACCAAAGCAATGGAAAGTGTGCTCCTTACGCTATTAGTCTTGTCATCCAAACGGATTGCAGCATAATAACTGAAAGTAGATTTAAGGATGCTGCGCGAGACAGGGAAATAAAAGCCGATTCATGATCAACAATGGTGGTGGTGTTTGCATGGGAATTGTTGTCGATGGGCTTTTGTACAGGTATGCACAAGCTGTTGCTGTTGGGTATGAAACACTAGGGGTATCATGGCACACTGATCCAATCCTTTTTTTTTCAATACACATACTCAGAAAAAATTTATATATCAAGATTGGTTTCTGGTTTCCTTGATATTAAAGAATGTCAAGTCGATAATGATTGTTCAATGGAGATTAAGAAGGTCAGGTTGCTCCAGGGAATAGAACGACCATTTTTAACAGCAGGAGCTTTTCCATGATATATAATACAAGTAGAATGAGGGGTCAAAAAAGATTTTCTGGAGAGAAACAAGAAGAAAGAGTAAGAACCCATAAGGATTTTTCTCTATTGATGATAACCCTGACTTCATGAGTGAATTATTATTCTTTATATGTCTTCATGGTGAGGCTAATTAGCTTTTCAAGTAATTATTGGTTTTAAAATCCCAGAAATGCATGACGTCATTCATGTTGTAGTTCTATCAATTCCCACAAAGAAGCATAATATTTAAAATGACAATAATTAAAGGTTCAATTGCTTTTTATGTATCTTATAGGAATAGTCGAGAGCGTTCTGAGAGGTTAGAATGTCGCTAACTTAAGTTATTTTTGTTGTTTAATAAGTATTGGAAATCCCATACCTTCTTTTGAAAGGGATAAAATAACTCAAAGTTTTGAATTTTACTAGAATTTGTTTCCCTTCACTACTTTCATCACTAGGTTTCCTCATTAACCTTCAAACATTGTGTTTTAATAGTTGCCAACTAAAAGATAGAGTATAGTTGGCCAACTCTTTCAAGATTTTAAAATTGAGCAGTTGCGTGTTGAAATTGGACAACTGACTCACTTATGGTTACTATATTTGATAAATTGTTTGAGCCTTAAGGTGATAGCACCAAATGTCTTATCAAAATTATCTCTATTACAAGAGCTGTATATGGGTGATAGCTTTATTAAATGGGAAAGGCTGAAGGTGGACACTTGAAGGGATTGGCGGTATTAATTAAGGTTCTTGTAGATGAATAACTTGAGTCAATTATTTTCAGTAGGTCGTTAGAAGAAGTGAAAGAGAGGATGGTAATGTAGCATTTAGTATAGAGCTTGGTGAGCTTAAAATTAATTTATATTCTCACTGTAATATTTATAAATTAGCTTATCCTCTCAATCAAATATTCTCTACCAAACAGTACCTAACTTAGTTATTCAACAAGTCTTGAAAGTTTTTGTTTGGGGAATTACATTCTTGAATTCTGATACTTAGAACAAGTTTTTGTGTGTGACCTACCAAATATGAAGACATTTTTCTAATGGAGCCTTACTCATACCAAAGCTCCTAAGTGCAAGTGACAAACAAAGAAGGGCGTTGGGAAGGCAACCTAAATTCCACCATGCAGAAAATGTTCAAGAAATGCTATGTGTTATTTGATTTACCAAATTTTCCCATACATTACCATTCTATGTGGATTTAAAGGCCATAATTTGAGTTACATGTGTCTTTTTTCGACTCATAATATATTGATTCGAAACTATCAAGAATATGCATATGTTCATGGCTCGTTGTGCCACTTTGGCCCAGCAAATCATCCCTAAATTACTCTTTAAATTTTACAAATATGACTATTTAGCATCGCTATAGTCATCTGCAACGACGCAAAAACTTTTAAGCAACGCCGAACGGCGACACAAACTCTGAAGCCAATGACTATTAGTGTTGCTAACCACAATGGCGTCGCTAAAGCGACACTAAAAATAACTTTTAGGGGCCACAATATTTGGGAATCTAAAAGTTAACTTTTATCAACGAAATTTTAACTCTTATCGTCGATAAATATTAATATTTAGAGACGCCAATTTGGTAAAGTCAAAATTTTAAAAAAATAATTAGTATTCATTATAATTTACAATAATTTATTTTTAATTTAAAGTAACTTATTTCTAAATTATAATATATTTATTTATAAATTATTAGAAATAATATTATATTTATTAAAAATTAATCAAAAAGGAATTATAACAAAAAAAATTGTTGATATTAAACATAAATTTACAAATTTTTTATTACCTTAAACAAAAATAAAATTGTTTGATGGTGTTTTCAGGCACTATGATATTTAAAGCAGCAAGATGAGGATAGAAGGGTAATTCCCTGATTGGGAGAGAATCATTATTGTGAAACCTGTAAAACACAAAGATATCAGAGAAGCATATCTCGGTAATAAAAGCATTATTCAGTTTGTGCCCGTAGACGTAGGTCGGACCAAAATCCGCCGAACCACGTTATATCTCCTTGTCGATTGGTGTATTTATCTGTATTTTGCTAAGTTTGCTTTTGGTCCCCCATAACCAAACAAATTCACTATTGAAGGACGATTATCTCGGAGGTAAAATTCCCATATTACCCTGAGACCAAAATCAGTCGTCAACAGTTGGCGCCGTCTGTGGGGACTCCAACAAAAAACAGCTTGCGTAATAGACCATGGCAGAAGGCGGAAATCACCGGTCGGTAGGAGTTCAACAGCAGAATGGATAGAGAAAATGAAAGAAAATCGGTTCGATCGTGTTTTTTCCTCTTCATGCGAAAAATAACACAGAGACCATACACACCAAAGAAAAAAATCTAGTGTTATACGATTTCGGAAGTGAATAATTACAAATCCAACATAGAGTGTCAGACTACTGTTATGCCTCACAAGTTCTGAGATACCGGGTTTCGAATTTATGGATGAGCTCTGGGAGAGGGCCGTGGAGACAGTATTAGACGGTCAAACAAAAAGCGGCGCGGCTCGAACCCTAACATTAGACGACGGCGCCGTTAAGTGTGTGCAAGACCGGCTGCCTCCACCGACCATTTTGGAGAGATTCGATCGCCAACGTAGAGTTTCATCGCTTGAGTAGTTTGCACGGCTTAAGAATCTTCAGAAACTTATCATGTCCGACAACCGTATAGCCGGTGGCCTCAAGTTTCTTGTCCAAGCCGACTTGGATACCCTTCGCAACCTTGATTTGTCTAAACAATCGGATCCAGTATATTGAAGATCTGGCGCTGTTGGCTCAGCTTTGGCTCGTGTCTCTTGATCTATGGATGCAGAGGAGAACAAAGAGACCAGAGTCTGATGACGAAGAGGAGGATGATGAGTCGGACGAGAGGATGATCCAGGGAGTGGAGAATTGACGGTGAGGATCGGCCGTTTGGGAGGGATAATGAACTTAGTGAGAATGCTGGAGATATTGGCCCAGAATTTCTTGTAGCACTTCCTCCTGATATCAGAGAAGGAGTTCTAGCACAACAACAAGTTTCCACTTTAATGCTAATGAGGAGTGTTGAGATATTGGCATATAAGGTGCAAAATATCTGAAATATTTTCAGGAAGTTAGTTGCTATAGATAGCCTAGAATAAACTTGTTTTCATTATTTGATATTTGATTTGTTAGTTAAGATAATGTAATGTAACAGTTCCTTGATTTTAGCATAAAGTTAAGCAACTTTTATTATCACAAGCTAATAAAAATAGCGCTTCATATCAATAAAAATTAAGCAAATTCATATCCTTTTATATTCTTCTACATTCCAAACTCTCTTACAACATACATTTAAATCCAACAGAAAGATCAGATAATGACTGCATAGCTCATGCTACTTATATTATCTTAGAAAGATCTGATAAGGATCTTGTCACTTGGTTTCCTCATTAAGCTTCAAACATTGTGTTTTAATAGTTGCCAACTAAAAGATACAGTAATAGTTGGCGAGCACTTTCGAGTTTCTAAAATTTAGTAGCTGCCATGCTGAAATTGAATACTGACCCACTTACGATTACTAAATTTGATAAATTTTTTGAGCCTTAAGGTGATAGCACCAAATGTCTTATCAAAATTATCTATGTTAGAAGAACTATCTATGTGTGAAAGATTTATTCAATGGGGGGTGTTAGTACCATGATTTTGATGATACCAATGAAGGAAAAAGGCTCAAAGACATAAGACTTTGGTAAAGAATATCAATATTAGCAACTTGATTTCGACGATGTCCAAACATCTAAATATTAGCGAATTAAGTTCGATGAGGCCAAATAAGCAAAAGTGATGATGAAGCCAAAATATTGATGAAAAGCCAAAATATTAAGGTGCTAGCACCAATGTCTTATCAAAATTATCTATGTTAGAAGAACTATCTATGTGTGAAAAATTTATTCAATGGGGTGTGTTACCATGATTTTGATGATACCAATGAAGGAAAAAGGCTCAAAGACATGAAGACTTTGGTAAATAATATCAATATTAGCAACTTGATTTCAACGATGTCCAAACATCTAAATATTAGCGAATTAAGTTCGATGAGGCCAAAGAAGCAAAAAGGTGATGATGAAGCCAAAATATTGATGAAAAGCCAAAATCAGCTTCAAGATGATCAAGAGAGCAAAGATGATAAAGAGTCAAAAAGACAATGAAAAAGCCAAAGCAAGATGAAAAACAATATGATGATTAAGAGCTAACATTAATGGTAAGTGAGTTTATTCAAATATTTTAAACCTCTTAGGAATCATACATTTTGCATCACTTACATTTAAAATGGCTTAGAATGCTTAAAAAATCATTTGCATTTTATTTACGCAAAATGAATTTCAATACCCAAGTGCATCGGAAAATGGTTTTGAAAAATTAGAAAACGGTAGAATTAAATTTCAAATGATATACCGTTAGATATATATGCGTCTCTAGTTTGCTAGGTTTAAATTGAATACAATTCCAATAATAGAACTTTTACTAAGCCATATTACTACAACATATTCAGATGTGCATTTTTTGCAGACCTATCATATTAGAAAAATTCCACAAAATTCATCTTAAAGTTCATGAGGCTGAATTTTTGTAAATGATAACTCTATGTGTCTAGTTTATCTAGAAAGTTACGGAACTTAATTGGGAGTTTTCTAGAGAAAGTTATGGCCAAAATAATGAGTACTGTCATGATTGGATGGTCATCAAAAACTTACTGAGACAGACATATCGATTTGAGATAGGCACACCGATCCCTATACCGGTCAGATATGGATTTTCATACATTATGGAACCAGACCAAATCATACCGGTTCCCATAACGGTCTCCATACCGATCTCTTTTTTATAAGCCATTTCTTGATGTCAGATCGACATACCGATAATATAGATCGGCATATTGGCCTCGGAACAAAAAAATGGTCATATTCAGTTTTAAGTCTTTAAATTAAAGCTTGATTTCATTTTTACTATCGGGTATATTTTCGGAAAAATTTATTCAAAGTAAAAATAATTTTCACATATATTTTGATTACACAAACAAGCTTCAAACACTTTTAAATAATATTTTTTTTTCAAAATCTTATACATCTTACATTCTCTACACTTTGAAAAAGCTCATACTTCATCTTCACATTCATATATAGTGAGCTTGTGATACAGTTGGGTGAGATAATCTGTTAGAACAATTTGCACAATAAAAAAATATTACTGTTCATCAGGAACAAGAAATTGAAGTTGGCTTGAGTCATGGACTAGGTCGCTCTCTTAAGATTTCATCCGGCTCTGCCCAAAATTATGCTAGCAGTATGTCACCAGCCCGCCGTCCCTAGGATAAAACAAGCAAAAATATGTCACAATTGATTTTGCACAAAACAATTGGTATATTCACACCCAAAAATATTGCTCGAAAACATCATTTATATCGAATTTTTGGATTATGACAGAAATAATTTTATCGGATGCTAGCCTCTATATGTTTCCTTCTTTATACTCATCAACTAGCAACATGAAGCACTAAATAGCAATAGATACATTTGAAGCTTAAACAGCATATAATCAAAGCAAATTTGCCGGTGTTAAAACATTTTCTACACCTAACTTCTCATTTTCCTGTTCCTTATTTTGGCTTTTCATTTATGCATTCCATGGTACATTTCATAAGAGAAACACCAGCAATAAAAGTGGCCTGTTTCCAAGTGCTTGAGGCCAAAAGGTCAAGTTTTGAAATGCTGTTATTTGCAGCGGCATTGCTTATGGAATCCACCAAAGCAAGGGAAAGTGTGCTCCTTATGCTATCAGTCTTTTCATCCAAACGGATTGCAGCCATAATAACTGAAAGCAGATTTAAGGATGCTGAGCGAGACAGGGAATGAAAAGCCGATTCATGATCAACAATGGTGGTGGTGTTTGCATGGGAGATTGTTATGGATGGGCTTTTGTACATGGTATGCACAAGCTGTTGCTGTTGGCTATGAAACACCAGGGTATCATGGCCACACTGATCCAATCCTTTTTTTTTCAATACACATACCAGAGAAAATTTATATATCAAGATTGGTTCTGGTCGATTATGATTTTTCAATGGAGATGAAGAAGTGCAGGTCACTCCTGGGAATAGGAACGACTTTTTTTTACAGCAAGAGCTTTTCCATGATATATAATACAAGTAGAATGAGGGATCAAAAAAAGATTTTCTAGAGAGAAACAAGAAGAAAGAGTAAAACCCATAATGATTTTTTGAGTGAATAATTATTCTTTATATGTCTTCATGGTGAGGCTAATTAGCTTTTCAAGTAACTATTGTTCTAAATCCCACAAATTGTAACTGAAAAATTAAATAACAAATAATGAGCAAATTAACTTTGTAATTAAATTTCTGTTACTTAAAATATTGTTACTATTTTTTTTTTTCTTTTAATTCATAATCAATGCTAACAAACATTTAAATCTTCTTTGTAATCTTTTGTTCACACATTGGAAACTGCAAGGAATAGAGTGTATATGTTGACCGACAATCCCAAAGCCTCATGCTTTTTATTGGATAATGGTGATAATGAAGACGAAGTTAAAATGCATGACGTCATTCATGTTGTAGTTGTATCAATTTCCACAAAGAAGCATATGTTTTAAAATGACAATAATTAAAGGTTCAACTGCTTTTTATATATCTTATAGGAATATTCAAGAGCGTTATGAGAGGTTGGAATGTTCCTAACTTAAGTTATTTTTGTTGTTTAATAAGTATTGGAAATCCCATATACCTTCCTTTTGAAAGGGATAAAACAACTCAAAGTTTTGAATTTTACTAGAATTTGTTTCCCTTCACTACCTTCATCACTAGGTTTCCTCATTAACCTTCAAACATTGTGTTTTAATAGTTGCCAACTAAAATATAGTAATAGTTGGCCAACTCTTTCCGAGGTTCTAAAATTGAGCAGTTTGAGTGTTGAAATTCTGACTCACTTATGGTTACTAGATTTGATAAATTGTTTGAGCCTTAAGGTGATAGCACCAAATGTCTTATCAAAATTACCCTATTAGAAGAGCTGTATATGGGTGATAGCTTTATTCATTGGAAAAGGCTGAAGGTGGACCCTTGAAGGGATTGGCGGTATTAAGGTTCTGATAGGATTCCATACTTTGGCGCGTATTAATTAAGGTTCTTGTAGATGAATAACTTGAGTCAATTATTTTTCAGTAGGTTGGAAGAAGTGAAAGAGGATTGTAATGTAGCATTTAGTATAGAGCTTGGTGAGCTTAAAAATTAGTTTATATTATCACTGTAATATTATAAATTAGCTTATACTCTCAATCAAATACTCTCTACCAAACAATACCTAACTTAGTTATTCAACAAGTCTTGAAAGCTTTGTTTGGGGAATTACATTCTTGAATTCTGATACTTAGAACAAGTTTTTGGTGTGAGTATCAAAATATGAAGACTTTTTTCTAAAGGAGCCTTACTCGTACCAAAGCTCCTAAGTGCAAGTGACAAACAAAGAAGGGCGTTGGGAAGGCAACCTAAATTCCACCATACATAAAATGTTCAAAGAAATGCTATGTGTTATTTGATTTACCTAAATTTCCCATACATTATCATTGTATGTGGATTTAAAGGCCATAATTTGAGTTACATGTGTCTTTTTTGACTCATAATATATTGATTCAAAACTATCAAGAATATGCATATGTTGATGGCTCGCTGTGCCACTTTGGCCCAGCAAATCATCCCTAAATTACTCTTTAAATTCTACAAGAATATGACTCTTTAACATCGCCATAGTCATGTGCAATGACGCAAAAATTTTAGCAACGCCGAACGACAACACAAAACTCTGAAGCCAATGACTATTAGTGTTGCTAACCACAATGGCGTCGCTAAAGCGACACTAAAAATAACTTTTAGTGACCACAATATTTTGAGAATCTAAAAGTTAACTTTTAACAACGAAATTTTAGCTCAATAAATATTAATATTTAGAGACGCCAATTTGGTGACGCTAAAAGTCAAAATTTTAAAAAATAATTAGTATTCATTATAATTTACAGTAATTTATTTTTAATTTATAGTAACTTATTTCTAAATTCTGATATATTTATTTATAAATTATTACAAATAATATTATATTTATTAAAAATTAATTAAAAAATGAATTATAGCAAAAAAAATTATTGATATTAAACATAAAATTATAAAACTTTTATTACTTTAAACAAAAATAAAATGATAAATTACATGTATGAAATATTTAATACAAAATTAATGTCCTTCATCTTCATGTAAATTAATGTTCTTCATCT
This sequence comes from Zanthoxylum bungeanum, assembly GCA_019454045.1. Lineage (NCBI taxonomy): Eukaryota > Viridiplantae > Streptophyta > Magnoliopsida > Sapindales > Rutaceae > Zanthoxylum > Zanthoxylum bungeanum. The sequence goes on from SKCR01052841.1 coordinate 15,028, forward strand.
CCATCTTCTTCATCTTCATCTTCATCTTCAATTGTTCATCTTAATTTTCTTATCTCCATCTTCATGTTCATTTTCATTCTCTTCATCTTATTTTTCTACCAACCAAAATATAAGATGTTAACCAAAAAAAAAAAACACAAAAAAAAAAAACAATAAACAAAGAAAAAATGAATAGAAGAGAAAATAATTAGAATGAGTACAAATGAAAAAAAAATGAATATTTATAGAAAAATATGATTTTTAGCATCGCCAAAATTTGGCGTCGCTAAAGGTCTTCACTAAGCGGGAATATTTACTACAAAATTTTAACTTTTAGCGTCGATATTTTTGACTTTTAACGTCGTCGTTGTCGATGCTAAAAGTTAAAATTTTAAATTTAATTCTTAAAGGCGGGAATATTTTAACCAAAATTGTTAAAAAAGATTTACTTTTTTAGTCAATTTTTTTTTTTAAATATGATTTTTATTGACTTATACCATCACCAATTTATAGGTGACTCTTAAAGTCGAATGTTTTTAGTGTCGCCAAAATTTTGATGACGCTAAAAGTCAAAATAAAAAAAATAAAAAACAATGATTTGTATTAATATTTAGTGTCATCAATTATATGTGATGCTAAAAGTCAAAGTTTTTAATGTCATCAAATTTTGGTGATGCTAAAAACCAAATAAAAAAAAAAATTTTTATTGATTTTTATTGACGACGCTAAAAATCAAATTAAAGAAAATTAACGATTTTTGTTGACTTTTTTTAGCAACGCCAACTCATCAAATTTTGATGAGGCTAAAGTCATGACATTTAGTGTCGTAAAATTTGACGATGCGAAAAGTACATTTTGCGACTCCGTTTGTTATGAAGCTAAAAAAATTGAAAGCTAAAGATCATTTTTCTTGTAGTAAAATGGCTCGAATCACATTTAGAAATTTCCTTTCTTATTTTCCAGATTTGTTTGTTTTAATTCAAGAAATAGATTTAATTTTGTATTCTTTCCTTATTTTATGATGAAAATGACGTACCAAAAACTGCATGTCAGCATCTTCAACAATTTAACAAATGTGAAGGTGGATGACTGCACTGATACGTCGAGTGCTATTCCAGCCAATCTTCAATGGTGTTTGAACAATTTGAAAAGGCTGTTAGTAAGTAATTGTGATTCGTTAGGAGATGAAGATCAAAATGTTTGATGAATATTTTCGGCCAAGTTGATGCATCTGCTGAAGAAAATATTAGAATACAGTAACTTAGCACGGCCTTTGGTATCTCAAACAAGAAGCAACGAGGAAGAAAACGTTGATTGAAAACTAAGCCAATACGAGTGTTTTTTAAAAATTTTTACAAATGGTCTTCAAAGTAACTCAAGGACCAAAGAAGCATTTATACATGGGACTTCTGTTGAAACCAGCTCAGCATGCTCATGCATGTGAGCACCGAAAGTTGAAGAGAAAGCTGGAGTTGCCAGCACTCATGCAAGCTGTGTGTGTGAGTTGGCAAACCGCGTGACCCTGTTCACGCGGTTTGATCACTATAAATATGAGCATCTAGGATCATTGTATTCATCCCAAAGTGTGTGTAAGCTCTAAGTAGAGAGCTTGAGAGTGTGTGAGGTTTTTGTTAAGTTTCTAGTTATAAACTTGAATTTTATTCTTGTAGTAATAAAATTACATTCGATTTTTCCTCAAATACACTCTAAAGTGATCGGTGAATCACAACAAGTGGTATCAGTAGTTTTGGTTCTTCATTGGGATCGAAAAACCGAAAAACGGAGCTCGGTTCGGAAAATTCGAGTTCCGGAAAAGTTGTCAAAATTTTATTTTGAGGGTACCATCAGCTAGTTCACGTCGAGACGAGCACGGTGGTATTTTCCGACGACCAAACCGACGTCCACATCCTCCACACGCGCAGCACGCGCTAACCAGTGCCGTCTTCACGCGCCTCACTCGCAGACACGCTCCGCGCGTGTGGCTGAAGGTTGAAGACGATCTGCGTGGATGCCACGTCAGCGCCACGTCACGCCCAGTCAGCGCACAGTCAGCGCCCAGTCAGCGCCACGTCAGCACCTAGTCAGCAGACACGTCAGCGGCCACGTCAGCGCCACGTCATCCACCACGTCAGCAATCCGGTCCCACAATGCCACGTCAGCGCCACGTCAGCATCCTGGTAAATTTCATTTAGCCCCCTAAAGTTTTGAAATTTACAGTTTTACCCCAGAACTTTTAGGAATTTACAAATCAGCCCCATGTGTCGGATTTAGACCAACGAAGTGTTTATTCCACCATTTTCGACCGTTCCGGACGCAACGATGACCTCAGATTTGTGAAATTCAGCCCCAATTTTATTGCATTTACATTTTAAACTTTAAAATTTAAAATGGAAATTGGAGATTCGTCTTCTGGTGCAATGATTAAACTGGTTGCAACTAATTACTCCCTCTGGAGACCTCGGATGATAGATTTTTTGCATTACAAAGATTTGTTTGATGTCATCGAGTTGAAGGGAGTGAAACGAGAGTCTGTTAAGGAGTATGACTGGAATAAACTCAACAATAGAACTTTGGGTCAGATAAGGCAGTGGATCAGTCACAGTGTCTTCCATCACGTAGCACAAGATTCAGATACTTACGAGATGTGGATAAAGCTGAAAGACATGTTCCAGGCCAAGACAACTCGGAATAAAGCCCTGTTAATGAGGCGTTTGGTGAACCTGAAGCTACGGAGTGGAACTTCCGTTGCGAAACACACCAACGAGTTCCAGAGCCTGGTGAACCAGTTGTCTGCAGTAGACATGCAGCTGTAAGATGAAGTACAAGCCCTCTTACTACTCAGTTCCCTTCCTGATAGCTGTGAGACATTGGTGGTTACTCTCAGCAATTCCGCTCCAGGAGGTAAAGTTACCATGCCTATGGTAAAAGATGCCCTGTCGAATGAGGAGTCCAGGAGAAAAGATGTTGGCTCAGAACAGACAGAAGCCTTCATCACAAAGACTCGAGGAAGACATCAAGGAAGAGACGGGGAGAGAGGCAGAAGCACAACCAGGGGTAGATCCTTAGATGGAAGGAAGCCTACCTATAAGTGCTACCATTGTGGCATTGTAGGCCACGTAAAGAAGAATTGCCGAAAACTGCAACGAGAGCATAGAAAAGGCAATCACCAGCCGAAGAATGATGAAGGAGAGACACTGGTCGTTGTCCAAGCAGATGTAGCAATATGCTCCATGCAGGATGAGACATGCCTTCACAACGCAACCCAAGATGTTGAGTGGGTGGTAGATACTGCAGCATCCTACCACGTCACTCCTCACAGGGATTTCTTCACAACATACAAAGCATGAGACTTTGGAGCAGTGAAGATGAGAAATATCAATTCCTCTGGGATAGTAGGAATTGGTGATATTCAGTTGCGGATAAATGTCGAGTATACATTGATCTTGAAGGATGTCATGCATGTTCCAGAACTTCGGCTGAATGTACTCTCGGGGATAGCTCTTGACAAACAGGGTTATGACAATCACTTCAGAAATGGCACATGGAGAATGACAAAAGGTGTCATGGTTGTCGCCCGAGGACATGCTTGCGGCACACTATACAAGACTCATGTGAAGATTTGTGCAGATAGCCTCAAAGTAGCTGAAAAGGAGGCTTTTCAAAATCTGTGGAACCGGAGACTCGGACACATGAGTGGGAAATGGTTGTCTACCCTGAACAAGAAAGAGCTTACCAAGGATGTTGCACGAGGTCCTTGCAACCACTACTTGATTGGTAAGCAACTCAGAGTCTCATTTGATTTCTCTTCAGTGAGAAGATCAGAGTTGCTAAGTTTGGTGCACTCTGATGTTTGTGGTCCCTTGGAGGTTGATTCATTGGTCGGTAACAAGTATTTTCTGACTTTCATCGATGATGCTTCTCAGAAAATCTGGGTGTATTTCCTCAAGACGAAAGATCAGGTCCTAGATCAGTTCAAGCTGTTCCACGCCATGGTAGAGCATGAAACAGGGAATAAGCTGAAGTGCCTTCGCACAGGCGATGAAGGCAAGTACAGTTCCAGGGAGGTCGAAGCCTACTGCATGAGACATAGCATTCGACATGAGAGAACTGATACACATACTACACAACATAATGGTGTCGCTGCAAGCATCAACCGCACCATTATGGAGAAAGTCAGAGGAATGATCAGTATGGCTATGCTGCCAAAGCCATTCTGGGGAGAAGCTGTTCGTGCTGCATGTTACCTGATCAACAGATCACCAACTAAACTGTTGAACTTGGAGATTCCGGAGAAAGTGTGGTCTGGTAAGAATCCCTCCTACACTCACCGTAGAGTATTCGGTTGTTTAGCCTTTGTACATGTATCCAATGAGATCAAGGAGAAGCTCGATGCAAAGACAACTCCATATATATTCCTAGGCCATGGAGATGAAGAATTTGGAAATTATGAAAATAAACATATTTATTTAATATTCCAATAATCAAATTATGAAAATAAAATTCAATAAATCATATTTAGGTGAATTTACCAAATTGCCCTTACACTTGGTATTTTGTTCATTTTAGTCTGAAATTGATCAAATCAATTTTGAATGATTCTAAATCATTTCTAAGATGAACTTAGCATGTTCAAAACATCAAAACACCAAGGAAACAGAAAATCCCAATTTTAAGCCATTTGGCCGAATGCTCATAAAGGGGGGATTTGTGCATTTTGTGATTTAATGCTTCAAAACACATCAATATGTAATCCAATCAACATGAAACTTTATATGCATCATATACACATCCTTATACACAACATAAATGAAAAGCCCCAAATTTGGAAGTGGTCATGAACCCTAATTTTTCAATTTCTTCAAATTGGACAAATTAGACCAAATTGGTTAAATCAATTACTTTAATCATCATTCTTCCATCCAATCAAAGCCTCAACACAATGAAACAACTCAAGATCAAATCTAGGTCATCTTAGAGTGGGTCAACAACTCTAGATTAGCAACAAGGTTTCCAAAACCATAAAAGAATGCTTATAACTACAATAGTCATAAGTTTCCATCATCATACATGCTCAACACTTTCAACAAAACTTCCATCATCAAAAACACAAAGAATAAAGAAAAGAATAACATAAGAACATCACAAGATGTAGCCTAGATCCTAAGGAACATTTTCCTTTCTAATAGTAAGTTGAAGAAACTTACTAAAATCCAAACTTTTCTTAGTTTTAGCCTTTCTTCCTCTCAAGCTTTCTTTGTTTCTTTTAATGGAGTTTTTGTCAAAAATGTATTAGGTTAACATTTCAAATGAAATGAAAACAATATATACTTGCCCAAAAAAGGCCTTGGCCGAAAATGGCCATTAGTATATACCAAATTATCAATTTCAATTTCATTCCATTTTAATTTGATCAAGTTGATTAAATATCTAAAAACCACTTTATTAGATATTTATCACTTGGTCAACAAAGGCAACTAAGCCTTAAAAACAAATATCTAAATCTTAAAATATTTATATTTTAATTAATTTAATCATTTAACAATTAAATAATTAATTAATTAATTAAATATAAATATATTAAATATATGTATCATATTTACATTAAATATTAAATACATATATACATTTATGATATTAGTCAAATATCTCAATTTGACTATTAATTAATGTGTATTTAAATTAATCAAGTATTAAATATAAATACACAATAATTAAGGAAAGGACTATCGGGTCCCTAAGCATGTATTTTGCGTTTAACCTTTAAACGACTTTATAAATAATCAATATTGTTTATATGTGTTGCTCTAGGGCTCTAGAAGTATATTTCATTATTGAGACTCTCTAGATTCATGTATATCCGTCACAAAATCCAATTTCGTGTCCATAATTTATTCACCCGTAAATTATGACGACCACAGATAAACTAGCTGAATCATACAGGTCAAGGTCATTGCATACGTATAATCCCCCCGTCACAGGTATCCAGATAATCCCAGAGATATAAATGTAAACGTCAAATCTCTACAGGTATTATCTCGTCGACGTATCTATTAGCAATCTTTAAATAACACTCGGAACTTACTTCCGAAGTATGCTGTGGCCACAGATTTAACAGATTGCTAATTATATATGGACTACCTATGCTCTGTACACAGAGCTGACAGATCCTATCTTGACACACACAGGATATCCTGAGGATCGGTCCACACCCAACGAACAGACGGAGGTCTGATCTAAATAGATCGGTGACGTGACTGCCATCTAAGTGGATGTCTCATACATCCACAGTGGTGTCTCAAGTCGAAGGACCACTATGCTACTCAACCCGAGAAGATTCTTATTGACGTTGGTGTACCATCCATTAAGAATCTTCGGTGAGCCGTTCAATGCTTATACACTATTAACACCTACACGTCTATACGAGTCTCTCCAGACTCATGGTTCATTGGGATAAACCATCGGACCAAGTCTCGATATACGACATGTACTAGTCTCAACGGATTTGACTAACCGACCCGTGTTAGCAAATCTTGACCAGGAACTATGTTTGATAATATATATATAACAGTGACACTTCCCAATGTCAATTACAAACTCCCTTTGTAACTGTTTACTGTATTATATATTATCGGGCCTTTGCCTAATATATACATATCACTAAACCACATGTAGTTTCAATCTAATAGTAATTAGATCGAATACGTATATAAGAACAAGAGGTGCAACCATAAATAAGTAATATTATGGAATAATGAGATGTTCGTATTCATGAATCAGACATAAATACGGTCTGGATTGGCGCTCTGAGCACCAACCTCAACACTCTTCCCCTCCCCTCCAAAACCCCCAACCAAACACACGGTTACTTTTGCTCTGTGTGTGCTGTGTGTGTGTTTATGCGTGCGTGTGTATGTGTTATATTAATTTGGTGTGTGACACAAGTGTGTGTGTTTTCTAAATGTGTGGTGTGTGTTTATTACACATCTTAATGTGTATATATAATAAAAAATCTAGATATATATATATATATATAATAAAAAATCTAGATATATTATATATATATATTAATTGTGTGTAGAAAATATGTGTAGAAAATATATTAATTGTGTGTAGAAAATATATAACACACACACACTCTTATAGTTAATTCCATGAAAAGTTCCCATTTAACATAAAAATTGACCTTGTGTTCGGACGCGGCCTCACGCTCGAAAATAAAATTTACGTTAACACTCTAAAATAACTCAGTATGTTACAAACTCATATATTGATAGATCACCAAGTAAATAATGAAGAAGAGTATTATTATAATAATAATTTATGAGTTTATCATTATAAGTAAAATATTCTTCTATTTTTAATATTAGCCCATATTGTGAGAAGCCTTGTACGTTGGACCATCCTTTTAGATTTATCTTAAATTATTTGAATTAGTTTACGATATAGCTGTTTAATTGATAATATGAAAGTATTTTAATTTGTCTTTCATATTAATAGTGTACTAAACAGGACAATACTATATTAGTCTAGTCCTATAATATCAAATCTAACACTCTTCGGTGTGCCATTCACATCCTATTGCATTAACTTGAGATGCAAATTCTTGTCAATTTTTCCCTTGAGATTGTATAATACTGTCTAGTTCAGTAGTGAAATCGTGATTTGATTTAATTCTCTTATTCTCTTATTTTCTTCATTTGTTTCTTAATATGGCCCTCAAAGCTATGAAGGAACTGGCCGATCATTGTCATTGAAACTCCTGCACCAGTTGGAAGAGCAGAGCCATATTCTGCTCATGGTAAATTTCAGCTTTAGTTGGCTTTGTTGTCAAATTTTATTTTCTCATTGGCTTTGTAATGTATAAAATCTGGTTATTACACATGTTTATATTTTGTTGACAATTATTGTATACAATTTTGTGATACATCTGATGATTGTGATATTATTGTTTAAAATATGACGTGTTCATTTGAATTGATAATGATCTGTCTTTGTTGAATTGTCTTTGTTGTCAAATTTTATTTTCTCATGGATGTTACGAATTCCATACCCAATATCAGCAGGTTTGGCTTGAATTGATGATGATCTGTCTTAAGTTGAAAACACCTGCACCATCATTGATGCCTTGATCATGAAAGCATTTTCATTGTCTTTATTGATTCCTCTCTTTTGGAATTTAGGTTACCTCCTCCTAGTGACTGTGATCTTTACTACATTAATCGAGATACAATGTTTTCTTACCATAAAGATAGAGAGTTATTTTTGTAGGTAATTACAGTAGACTTAGAAGTTTATTTGTATAATTTTTTAACGTAAATTTGGCACTTATATGTCTTATTATTTGTAGCGGATGATGCTATGTATGTTTCTTCTCACTATAAAAATTAATGGCTGATGCTCCAGCTCACCGTTTGTTTGTGTTACTTGGTATATATCACCTTTTTGCTTTTCCTTTCTTTTATTGTTTTTAGTTTTGTTTTCAGGTGTTTCATTGACTTTTAAAACCTGAGATGCTCATCCTAATTGCATTTTTACAGGTCCTGTTGATAATTTGTGTGTCATCCAGGTTTGCAACTCCTAAGTGCAAAACATAATTATATTATCATCGATACTCTTGAACTTTGTACTTCTATTCAAATGCAGAGTGGCTGTCTTCAAACTTATTAATGTGTTTGTTTAATGACATTGTCAAAAGTTCTCCATTTCCTTTTATACAAATAAGTTGGACAGCTTCTACTTTTACTAGCAAAGAATTCATTTCTACGAATCTGCGATTCTGATATACACATGGGTATGCATATATGCCCATAAATATCAGTATACATGAATGTATGATTATATTTATTTGTGCATATTTTTACAGGTCTGTCTTGAAGGGAAGATTTCTCAAAGATCTGTTATTAAAAGTTTTAGTGAGGGCCACCAACCCTCTGGGGACCAAATACCATGGAAATTCTCTGAGCAATTCAGGGATGTTGTTTTTCCAAGTCTTTCAGGTGCTCGCATCGTAGGCATTGCCACCCATCCAAGTGCAATGAGGGTAATTTTCAATTTTATGCACGGCTTCTGGTTTTGATTTTGTTTGGCAGGTTCTTGTCAAGCTGTTGACGGATGATTTCTGTCGCAGGGAAATTTAGGAATATCACCCCGGGACAACCTTCCCTCAACGGTGAATTTGTTTGGTAATGGGGAAACCAAAGGCAAATTTTGGTAGAGAGGCGAGACAATTTGCACTGATTGACAGGGTGTATTTTACGTGGTTCGGCGGATTTTGATCCCCCCTACGTCCATGGGCATAATAAGAAGAACTTTTTTATTTCTGAAATACTCTTCTTAGAGCAGTTTTTGTTTACAAGTTTTTTGTTGCCTGTCCCTTTTTCTTGCCCCGTTTACATTAACTTCACCCCCCTATTTATTATGGTGAGAGAGTTGATCTTCCCCTTCCCAGTTCGCTTTTGCCCATCCAGACTTATTAAGTAAATCTACCTTCTTCCTTTTGTCTCTTTGGGATGCTGATTCTATCACCTCTTTAGCCCATAATAGTAGGTATCTTTAGCCCATAATAGTAGGCGCGGTTTGTCTTTTTCTCTGTGGAAGTTTGATGCCCTGCTTCATGGAACATGTTTCGCCACATGGTCGGCGTCTGGCATGGTCGGCTCGCATGGTCCCTTGGGCTTGGGAGAAATTCACCGACCCCGATACGTGATGCCCCAGGTCTGAAACTGCCCGGTCAACCGAGCTAATATGGTCGGTAAGTTACACAATGTGCTCGGTCTGACACTGCCCGATCACCCGAGCTCATATGGTCGGTCTTCCACTGTTGGCTTCATAATTTTATTGTGGTCGGGTCGGTAGTCAAGAAAGGAATTTTCCCCATTTGCCCCCTAACGTGCTGCTCGAACTTCCGCAGGACCAGAAAACACCGCCAACATCTGTCCCCTAGTTCTCGGTTCCAACGAGTATACAAGTTGGTGCCGGGAACTATAAAAAGGTGCTCGGTCTTATTCTCCTTCCTTGGTAGTATAACCCCTTCTTATCGCCCCTTCTGAAGACTTCTTCTTGAGACGCGCAATCGTCACATCCATTTAAATGCCCATCATATCACATTTAGGGTTTTTTCTTATACAGACACTTGTCGAGCATCCGCTGCAATCCCGCCAAGAAGTGAGCAATATCTACGGTCCAGGACCGACACACAAACACTTCTGATCTCAAGCGTTCATTTTACTTTACCAAGGTGCCCCTGATGTCGACACCTGGCGCTCATCCGAAGCCTCCTCATGATCTAACGGTGCGACGTGATCAAGAGAAGGTAAAATCGACCATTCTGCATCTGTTTGGAAAAATTTCATCGCCTGTAAGATACTGTTCTCCTTGTTGCTGTGAAACGTTCAAACCGGCGTACTCAAAGTTCCACACCACATCTTTCTGGTTCAAAAAAAAAATCAAGTAAGTCCCCCCGAACGACCTACCTTTTTCCTGTTTGCCGCCTTGTTTGCTTCATTTTTTCTCCGTTTCTTGCATCTGTGGAGCATGTTGATTTCCTTGGGGTAATGGGCGATAATCTTAGAATCGCTTAGGCATTTTCTTGGGCCTCGAGATTTGCTCAGTATTACTAGGAAGAAATATAGGGTCATTATGAATGCTGTTTAGGACACTTAGGGCTTACTGACTCTAGGTTCCTCAATCATTTATAGGGTAGCTCAGCGAAACCCCTAACTGTAGACTAACTTTCCCCTTTCCAAATCTCGGACACCAAAGATGTCTGGCGACAGATCTTCCCCCCTTGCGAACCCTGCTGGACCTTCGACTTTCCCCGTTGAAGAGCCCTCCTCGAGCTCGGGAGCTCCTAGCGTAGAAGACCTCGACACTACCCCTACACCGTCTGAAATTGAACAAGACTCTTATCGTCATAGGGTCCCTCGGAAGGATCCGGAGCCTGGTGATTTCGACAGCTCGGCTCTGGATATGGATCGTCCTTCCAAGATAACCGAGGTGGATCTGGCATTGCTCCGACAACGGTACGACATCCCCATAGATATTGCCCTTGAAGTCCCTCCCTCATGTGATCAGGCCAGTCAACCTGATGAGGGCTCGATAACTCTTCTTCCGGCTTTCTTTGAGTGTGGGCTTCGGTTGCCCATCCAACGTTATTTTGGCTGGTTGTTGGCTGAAATGGAGATCGCCCCTTGCCAATTAAGTTTAAACAGTTGGAGGATCCTGGCTGGGTTACATGTGGTCTAGCATAGGGCGAGGCTCGGTGAACCTTCCCTTGAAGAGGTAAAGAGGTTATATCGATTAAAGGCCAATCCCAGAACCCATCACGGCTGGTATTATCTTTCCGCCTACGTCGATTCGTCGAATGTGGTCGGGAAGCTCCCTGACTCCAACAAAAACTTTAAAGACCTCTGGTTCTGGGCTACTGGTGACTGGGGACGTGTCTTAAGATCTGGCGAGGACGAGGTCTTGATCTCTGACATCTTCAGAGCGGGAGGTTAGGATTCTGCCATTTTCTTCATTCATTGCCTTTAGCTTTTGATGCTAGGACTCTAACTTTTGGACTTCTCTCAGCTTGTTGGAGGGATGCTCCCAAAGTCTCCCACCAGGCCCGGAAGCGTGTGAGCTGAGCTCGGCAATACGCCGGCTATTGGAAAGAATTGGTGAATGATGCGGCCCTCACTGAGTCTGGCCTTATTCGGTTCGTTCCTCCAAAGATCCCAGGTCGGATAGGTAGATTTGTCACTGAGCCGCCAACTGAATTTCCTGTCTTCTGTTGAAAAATTTTATTTTATTATTATTTTTTTTTTTGTTGACCACACCTTTTGCCTTTTTGCTCCATCAGGTATGTCAAAGAGGCCGAAATATCTTGACCGGCTGGCCGGTACCATGAAGAAGGCTGGTCATGCTGGGGTTGGGGTCTCCCGGGCACGACCTGAGTCTATCGAAGCTGGGATGGTGACTCAAGAGATGATCCCGCTGTCCGCTCACTGTCCATCTTCTTCTGTCATGAAGTCGGTAGGACCTGTTCGACTGGACAGTCCCCAAAAACCTTCTAGAAAGAGGAGTCGTCAGTTCGGGGTTGAGAAGACCGAACGGGAGATGGAGGAGGAGCCTGTTCCGAGGAGGAGGAAGGACGTCTATCGTGAGAAAGGATCGTCCGAGGGCTCCTCCAAGAAATGGAAGGGCGCCGTGATCATCGGTGTGGAGGATTTGGGTGAGGATATCCGGGAGGCTACCTCTCATCTGGTGCCGGCCTTTAATGAATTGGCCGAGGTTATTCCTCCAGGGGAGGTCTCGAGGTATGAGGATGTCTCCCCCGAGGCCTTGGTGACAGAGATGAGCTCTCAGATGGCCAAGGTTGTTTCTCTTTCCCTTATGTCTGATTTCGAGTCTTCGCTTCGACTTGTATCCTGACTTCTTATCTCTTTGTGGGCAGGGAAACTATCTCATGGCTAATAACAAGGATCTCCTTCTGAGTCTATTGTCTGAAGGTGGTCAGGCCCAGAGACTCCAAAACCGCCTCACAGAAATAGAGGCCAAACTGGCCGACCGGGAGGAGACGATAAAGAACCAGGAGTTGGCCACGATCGAGTTTTTCAAGACAAATAAAGCTCTCAAGGCCACTGCTGCGCTGGAGCGGAAACTTGTCGACACTGCTAGGGAGGACTTGAAGGCCGTCCAATCCGAGGTTGGGGTTCTGAAGGCTAAGGTGTCCAGTGTTGAGTCCAAGCTAAAGGCCAATAATGAAGAAATGGCGCGGGTTCGGGCTGAGTTTGAGAGGAAAGAGGCCGAGTTGGAGGCCGAGAAGGATGCAATTCGCCTCGAATGGTTCAGTGACTATGCTGAAATAATATCGATGGTACTGTCTGGTCTGAACATGGGGCCTATCCATGCGGCCATCTGCTTTTGCAAGGGGGAAATGTCCGAGGAGGAGTTCCAGCAGTGGATTCCCCCTTCCTCCGAGGAGGTGGCGGATCCTGAGCCAATCTCAATCATTCCAGTCTCTCAGGTCCCTCAAGAAGAATTGCCTGAAGCTCCTACTGCTGAAGAGGGCCGACCAGAGGTTCCCCTAACTATTGGAATTGAAACTGCTGAGGTTCCACCTGCTGCTGAAGTGAATGCTACCGTCCCTATCCTTGAGGCCAAGCCGAGCCATCGGTCCTCCGGTCCTACCGAAGAAGATTCGCTTGCCCCTGCGAGGGCTGACTGATAAAGGGGTGACCCGAACGGGGCCCCATGTAAATTTGGCACATCTTTGTAATAACTTTTTTACTCGTACAATTAAACATATATTTTGTGTTTCCACTTCCCGGTTTTTTGGATTTTTCTTTGAATGGCTTCCTTCAACTGATCCCTTGAGGATTATCTGTGAGGGGATGGTCCGAGCCGTCCCCGTACTTGGCTTCGGGTGAACTGTGTCGTTCCCAGATTCGGCGAACATGACTCAGTGGGACGTAACCCGACCCCGAGCTGAGTGTCGTACTTGGCTCTGGGGGGATATACCGTCCTCATACTAATGAGCATGACTCGGTGGGACGTAACCCGACCCCAAACTGAGTGTTGTACTTGGCTCTGGGGGGACATATCGTCCCCAGACCAATGAGCATGACTCGGTGGGACGTAACCCGACCCCGAGCTGAGTGTTGTACTTGGCTCTGGGGGGATATACCGTCCCCAGACCAATGAGCATGACTCGGTGGGACATAACCCGACCCCGAGCTGAGTGTCGTACTTGGCTCTGGGGGGATATACCGTCCCCAGACCAATGAGTATTTCCAGATGCATGCCGCATTATTATGGACCATTAATGATTTTCCAGCTTATGGTTCATTATCTGGATGGAGCACTAAGGGATACATGGCATGTCCAGTTTGTGCGGGTCAAACACCTTCGCAACGATTACGGAATAAAATCAGATACACAGGGCACAAGATATTTCTTGAGTTGAGTCATCCTTGGCGGAGGAAAAATTATTTAACGGTCAACATGAACCTCAGAGTATACCCACTCGATTGTCTGGATTCGACATACTTTGCCAACATCAACATCTCACAGACAGCACACCAGGTAAATATCCTAATAATAGAGATAAAAATCGAAAACGCTTACCTGAAGAGTTGAATTGGGCAGGAAAGAGTATTTTCTTTGAGTTAGAATATTGGGAGACTCTGAGTTTGTGACATAATTTGGATGTAATGCATATAGAAAAAAATATTTGTGAGAGTTTAGTGGGCATACTATTCAATATTCCGGGTAAGAAAAAAGACACTGTAAATGCTAGATTGGACCTACAAGATTATAGAATTCGCAGTGAATTGCATTTACAAGTCACCTCTCGAGGTCTTATTAAGCCTCCTTCTAGTTATGTGCTCACTCAATCGGAGAGAAGATCATTCTATGATTGACACATATATTTATTTTATATTTATTTTTATCCTAACATTAAACATTTCAGTTTGTTATATTAACACATATATTTCTCTCATTGTTAGATTAACAATCAAGTGCAAAATGGTCAATTGGACTCGCAATCCTCGTTGGTTTCTTTGGCTTATGGGCCCCAAAAGGAGGCTTATGAGTACAGTGGATGCATTATCAATGGAGTTAGATTTCATATCGAATAGCGAGATGTTACTCATGTGACTCAAAATTATGGAATTATAGTCCAAGGAGAACACGATTCAGATCTTATTGACTTCTACGGCGTATTGCAATCGGTCATTGAGTTGATATACCGACCCAGACTTCATATTGTGCTATTCGACTGTAAGTGGTTTGACACAAATGCCAGAAAGAGGAGAATTCAAGTTAGTAATCATCTAACGTCAATTAGTGTTCAACTTTTTTGGTACAAGAATGATCCATACATTTTTTTATACCCAAGCACGTTCAGTGATATATATAGCTGATCCAAAGTTAGGAACTGGATGGATGGTGGTCGAAAAGTTACAACATAGGGCCATTTGGGACACGCATGAGAAAGATAGAGTTGATATATCAGATGAAACACAAGAAGTCTCCGGCAACTTTGAAGTTCCTGAATAGATATTTTTTGGACCAACTATCACCGTTCCTGAAAATATCACATTAACACGAGATAGTACAGACGTTGAGATAATTCCTCATTCTGAAGTTAGCGTGGAAGTAGCAAGTGAAGAAGAATTTGACACTGACGATGACTTCGATGCCAGTCACGAATCCTCAAATACCGAAGATAATAGTGATTAATGAAGTTCTTGTATGATTTGATTAATGAATAATTTTTATTACTATATTGTATGGTTCTTATTTTGAATTATTATTTACATATGGTTGAAAGATTTTCGTAATTAATATTCGTAGAATTATCATATTATTGTTATTTTTAATTTTAATGGTAGTATTTTAGCGTCGAAAAGACACTAAATGTCTACAATTTAGCATCAAAATTGTACTCGACGCTAAATGTCAAATATTTAGCGTCGAAATAATAATCGACGCTAAATGTTAGACATTTAGCGTCGATAGCGTCGAAATAATAATCGACGCTAAATGTCCAACATTTAGCGTCGATTATAAAATATTTCGATGCTAACTAAAAAAATTAAATTTCCCCAAAAAATAACCCTAATTTTTTAATAAGCCGCCCACTTTTTAGCATCGAATAAAAGCAAATTAATTTGACTAAATGTCCATTAAATCCATAAAAATAAAACCAATGTCTTCTTCTTTCTCTGCTTAGACGGCAAACAAAACACCTCCTCCGATCCAACCACTCTCGGCAGGGCAATTTAATCCAACTTAGACTACAATTCCAGAAACAAAATTTGAAGGTGCGTTCTTTAATCTGACTTTGTGGTTTTTAAGTTGTCGAAATTGTTTGATTTTAATATATGTTATGCGAAGATTGGAATGAATAGTGAATACTTATTCTGAGGAAGTTGATGATTTGGATGATTATAATAAGTGGAAATCTGTATTTGTTTTGGATGATATGAATGAGGAAATTGATAATTTGTTTGCAGAAAATGGTGCAATGGAGAATATATACAAAACTGTTGTATGTGATTTGAGTTGGGATGTTGACGATGATGATGATGATGAGAATGAGGGCGTGAGTAATGTGGTGTAAAAAACAAAATCAAAAGAAATTGAGATAATGTTTGTGACTGAAATTTAAAACTGAAAATTGACAAATATTGATTCGTAATAGTGAATTTCACATTAACGATTGGTAATGGTTGAATTGATATTTTATGGATGGGAGATTGTGGTAGTATGTGAGAAATGAATCATTTCTTATAGGAAGATAAATAGCATAAGTAGAAAAATATTTGTATTTTTGAATATTGCTGATCTTCAAGGGACATAAATTTAAGCAGTGTTTTTAGAAAGTCATCACCTTGAATCATTGCGAGACATTTGTTATCAATATCCAGTAGATCATAACCTCACAAGTGGTATAGGCAACATTAGGTGCGAATACGATAATGAATGTATTTGGATGAAAATTACATTTTGCGATATTTGTTTGGTAGATACTAGAAATATCATATATTACATATGCTATATATTATTATGATTTAGAAATTGAGAATACATTCATGCGAGAGGCAATTGTTGTTAAGTTCCAGGAGTTTGCGAACCAGATCAATGAGGTCACTAAAATTGATAAAGACTATAATTGCGAAAAGGAAAAGTGTTTAATACAATGGGGGGGGGGGGGGGTGAAAGCAATGGTGTTAAAACAAAACTGGAGATTGCTTGTAAGTTTTCAAGATTAAAACAAACTTTAACAAGATAATAATTAACAAACTTTAAAGACTATAATGATGTTTCGGATTCTATTTGTATGTGGCTGTTGGTTTGGTCTTTTGTTGCTTCACATTTGTTCTCGACAGTGCGTTTGTCTTAGGTGTACGTATGTGTGTTGCTTTATGAAGTGTGTGCTGTTTTTTGTCTTAGGATTGAAGTGTTTGTGTTTTTTGGATTGAAGAGTAAAAGATGATCAATTGATCAGGGGATCAAAGATGGGACTGTAGAGTTGTTGTTGAGTTTGTTAGTTTGGTAAAGAATATACTTATATGTAGGTAATTTAAGTATAGATTATGAGTGTATGTTTCACGACTAGAACTTAGTTGTATGTTTATATAAGGTTGACAATTTTGGTGTGTATACTTTATGATTGCGATGTATATGTAGATAACTTATTTTTGATTAGTGAGTATGTTTTATGGATGTAATCTAAGTACAAGCCTTATGTTTATAAGTTCATTTGAAAGATTTAACTTTATGAAATGTGGTTTCTTTAATTTGTTGATGGTTTGGGTTCATGAAATGTGATGAACGTTGCTTCCAATCGGGGCTGAATATTGTATGGTCCAGTTCATTTTCTGAATTCTAACTATCCTCAATTCACTTCATTTTCTGAATTCTAACTATGCTCATTTCAGAATATATAACATAGATATGTTTGTAAATGCGTATATATACCGACCTAATGATCGTAACTTGGTAATTTTCGAGTAGTCAGTTTATGAGTTATGCATAGAAATTGTATATTCTTATGTGATCATTTGAGTTACATATAGTTGGCCTTTTGTGAATAATAAGTACATGGTAATGTAAATACGTTTACACACATATATATGATTGAAGATCGTGTGATAAACATTTGATAGGAAGAATATCTTATAATTCCGATTTGATGATATTTCAATAAAATAAAAGAGGGATAATTATAATCAATGCCCGAACTTGATTAACAAGAAACTTATAGGGTTAATATTAACTTAAATGGTGAAAAAAAAGGAAGTTTGTATGAATGTGAATGTAAAATTCAAAATTTGATGTTATACTTTGATGATGATGATGATACTTTGCTGATGATGATGGTTGTTGTTGATGATGATGATGATGATACTTCGATGATGATGATGGTTGTTGATGATGATGATGATGATGGTTGTTGATGATGAATCTGAATTTGATGATGATGCTATTTTGATGATGATGATGAATTTGATGACGCTAATGCGACGGATTTTTGCAGATGGCACCGGGTAATCGCAATGGACTAACGCGACTTCATCTACATCAGCAAGGACAACTGGCCCTGGTGGAGTCTCTGCTAGCACAGGTGAGTCCTGTACAGTGAAGGGTCGAGGACGCACCCGTGGCCTGGGGTTGGCTAAGTACGTTAAAGCTCACGGCCGTATCCGGATAGACATATCAGATGATAGACACAGTCAAGTCGGATAACATAATTCAGCGTTTAATACAGCCATATGAGCTACAGCTCGATATGAAGCTCCCCAAAACTACGTTTCTTGGAGAAAGATACCGTGGGTGACGAAAATCAACCAGCTATTCTCTTTGCTACTTGTAAGTTTTGCAATATTGTTTGTTTGTTAATATTTTTATTTTATACTTATTTTAACTCGAATTTTCATGTAGGAGTGGTTCGACTTCGATCTGACCAAATTGAATGTCCAACAATATATTGACTACCACATGGGGAAAAGTTATAAAGATTATAGGACAAAAGTCCTGAACCAATATTCGACGAACATGGACCTTCAGATGCTCCACAACACAAGCCTGATTTTATAGAGGAACAAGACTGGACATTCTTATTTGAGCTTTGGTCTAGTAAAAAACACGAGGTAAATTTTGAAATAAACGGAAAATTAATTATAATATTGTCTTTGTTTTTGGTACTTACAATGTTGGTAAATGCAGGATAAATGTCACGCAAATGCGGAAAATCGAAGTCACTTGCGTTTTAACAACCATGGAGGTTCGAATCCATTTATCCAATATCGTGCCGAACATTCTGAGGTAAATATATCCTGACGTAAAATTTAACAGTTCATTGTTGTGAGTTCCATTTTTATTGGCATGTGTCCGTGACAAAATAAGTTCAATTGAGTTGTAATATGTCGTGAAGATCTTTGTGCAATTGGACTGGGTTTTGGCTGCTGTGCATCAGACATGCGTTCGTGGTGCGTTCGTTGCAGTGTTCGAACGAGTGGCGTTGGTGCTGCGTTCGTAATTGGGTTCGAACGTGTGGAGTTAGTGTCACGTTCTCTATTGGGTTCGAACGGGAGCATTCCAGAGAGCAAACGTGCGAGTCACGTTCTTGTGGGGTTCGAACGGGAGCATTCCAGAGAGTTCACGTTCGTTGTGCGTTCGATTGACGTTCGAACGAGTCTTCACAGAAAGGGCACGTTCGTGTAGCGTTCTAGTAAGCGTTCAAACGCGACTGCGATCTGGACGCGATTTTGGCCTGCAAAACCCTAGGTTTTCACCCTACCTATAAATATAACCCTTAGCCGCCATTCCCCATAGTTGAAGCATATTTCCCTTGAGCCAAAACCTCTCAAAGCTTTCAACTCTCTTTGATTCCACCATTGAAGACTTCTTATCTCATTGTCTTCTTCATTGATGGTGTGAATGTTTCTTTGATAAACCTTCAACACAACTAAACCAAATTCCCTAAGCCTTTAGAGTTCTTTAGGAGGAAGTTTGGTAGTCGGAGTTCCGACGTCATTGGTGATATAATCTACTCAGAGACTTCAGAGGTTCTGAAGAAAACCGTGGGTCGCGGGCTTGAGGAGTTCCTTGAGTTCTTGCAGTATTGAGGTACTTGAGTCGGTGGAGTTGCCACCATAGGTCTTGACCATCGCTGTAAGTTTTTCTCTATATAGTGGATTCGGGTGGTAGCCTATACCCGGAGTGGTTTTTTACTCGGAAGAGTTTTCCACTTCGTCACCAAAATCATTGTGTTGAATTTTGTGTGGTTTGATTTATTTTGCTGCTTTAATTCCTGCTATTGTTTTAATATTTTGCAGCATAATTTTATTTAATTGTTATTGTGGTTGTCTGTTAATTTAACCATAGTAACAGTAACAGGACTTGTCCTGCTTATTGTTTATAATTCCGCATAGGGTCAGAACTTAGGATAACCCCGAATTTTCAATTGGTATCAGAGCCTGAACTCGATCCTTGACCCATTAGCTATGGAGCGTAGTCAACCCTTAAATTGTCCGCCATTTTTTGATGGCACGGAATATTTGCATTGGAAGGTTCGCATGAGAGCTTTCCTTAAGTCCTTAGATGAGAGGGTTTGGATGTCTGTTGAATACGGGTGGAAACCTCCCGTTGTTACTGTTGATGGGGTCACTTCCCCTAAAGACAAATTGACCTGGACCAAGGACGAATTTGATGCTAGCAATAGGAACAGCAAAGCTGTTAATGCCATACATGGTGCTGTCTGTTCTGCTGAGTTTAGGAGAATCTCAATGTGTGAGATAGCCAAGGATGCTTGGGACATCCTGCAGACTGTGCATGAGGGCACATTGTCTGTTAAAAATAATAGACTCCAGGATTTAGCCACTAGGTTTGAGGTCGCCAAAATGAAAGATGATGAGACCTTTGATGAATTTTATGCTGAGATTAACGATATCGTTAACTCTAGTTTTAACCTAGGTGAGACTATACCTACGAATATGATAGTTAGGAAAATCCTGAGATCCCTACCTGATAAGTTCCTACCCAAAATCACCGCCATCGAGGAAAGCAATGACCTCGATCAGCTTAATTTAGATGAACTCGTAGGAAAGCTGCAGGTTTATGAGAAAAAGCTTCCTGGTTTTAGAGAGCCAAAAACGTTTGCGATGAAAATCGCTAAGGAAGTTGTGCATGATACGTCTGGTGATGGTGATACCATCACGGATCGTGACTTGGCCTTGTTTGCAAAGAAGTTTAAGAAATTTCTTAAACTTAAGAAGAGTGGCCATAGCAGTAATAGGGATATGGAGGATAGGCCTAAAGAGAATAGGCATATCAGGAGTGAGTCTAGAGAGGATAGGGATAGTAGATCCCGTGGTGCCCAATGCTATGAATGTGAAGGATATGGGCACGTTAGATCTGTGTGTCCCACATATCTTAGGGCTAAAGGCAAGAAAGCCATGGCAGCATCTCCTAGTGATTCAGAAGGTGGTTACTCTTCTGATGAGTCTCCTAAAGGCAAGAAAATTTTATTGCCTTTACTGCTAGTGTGACTGGTGAGAGAGAGATTGTGGTTAATGATGATGATTCTGAAGTCTCTCTTGATGAGTCTGTAGATGAGGAAGTCTTCAGGTAGCTTATGTTGAACTGTTTAATGAGAGTTTAGCTACTAAGAAGACTAACATAGAGGTCAATAAAAGGCTGAAAGCTGTTGAGCTAGAAAAGAATGAAGCTCAAGCCAAATTTGAGCAAAGCCTTTTGATGGTAGATGACCTGGAGGAGAGAAATAGAGGTCTAATTAATAGGGTCCAAATATTAGAAACTGAACTTGAAGATACTAGAACCCAATTGTCTGTATTTTCTAGTGAGAATAAAAATGTGGACCGTATGTTAGGAATTATTTCTGAGCCTAACTGTGAGAAGGCTTCTACTTCCAAAGCTGTGCCTGTAGCAGCTAAACATGACTTAGGCAAGAAACATGTTGAGTGTAGTCATGTTATTCCTCCATTTATTCCTCGTCCTATGACCCAACCTCGATCTAGAGGTGCTGTGGGTAAACCTCGCTCTCGTCCGAGGTTTGTGCCTGTGTGCCACCACTGTGGCAAGGCTGGACATATTAGGCCTAAGTGCTTCATGTTGCACAAGCAAAAGAAAAGGCCTAAGAGTGTGTCTCCTAGATTTGATTCGTCAAATCTAATGTCTCAAGTTTCTGCACTAACCAAACAAGCTCAATTCTTGAGTGAGAAACTTGCTTTGTTGTCTGGGAACTCTCATGTGCATGAGGTTTCTAGAAAGGTTTGGGTGAGGAAGCAAGATGAATACCCATCTTCCTCTGCATGTCCTGATGGACATTATGAGAGTACACTTCGGTGTATCTCTGCTTGAATGATGCACTTTTATTTTCCCATTGCATGTGTCTGTGCGTGTGTTTTATGTTTTTGCACGTTTATTTTGTTTTCACAGCATATGGGTGTGTGTGTGTCTTGTTTTTGTTATACGTCCCTTGGTATATAGGATGGAAACCCGGACATAAATTTCATAGCCGATTCCGAATGGACGGTAGTATGATCTGCACTTGGGATACAACTCCACGTACCATTGGATGTTTTACAAGCTGTTTTGTGTCTTTATTTTTTGTGCTTTAAAACTGAAAAATCAAAAAAAAAATTATATATTTTGAAAAAGACCAAAATTTTTTTTATGGCTTGTTAGAGCATGAATAGCATGTGCATGTGATCCTGGTATGTAGGATATATGATTATGCATGTATGATATGCTGTTATTTTTCTTGATGCTCTATATACATGAGTGTGTGTGATAAAAACCTTTGGTATATCCTGTGCTTGCACTTTCACATACACATTTTTATTTTGTCAAGGCTTGGTCGCATGTATGAGTTTTTGGAATGGCAATCTAATCTCTTCCATGCTTTGTTTGCTTAATAGTGTGACCTTTGACTAGATGACCTTGCTATCCCCTTGTAAAAGCAAAAAGAAATATATTTAAAAAAAAAAATGAGACTCAAGTGCAAAAGAGCCAAAATGGCCAAATTCAAAAGATAAGGGCAAAAACCCTTCACTCGAAAGAGTTATTAAATATGAGCTCATGATTTTTCTGGGGTAAATATATATTATAGCATGCAACCAATGTTGCTTATTTTCAGGTCTTAGTGGTGCTGGGTTTGAACACCTATTTTGTGGACTTGGTTTGTTTAGAGATGGATTTCTTTGGCTGTGTCCAGCTCATAAAATAAGGTCTTAAGCCTTGATTCGTTATGCACTTTATTTTTCCACGCAAGTACTTTATATGCTTTGGTGTTTATGTCATATGCATAAGTGTTGTATTTAGCCACTTTTAAAATGATGCATATTGTTTCATGTCATAAACAGCTGAATACTGACTGGGTATCATTGTATCAGCTTGAAATGCTGTTTCAGTCAGTTTTTAACAGGATTTTTATTTATCTCAGTATGTGCTTGTGTGTGCTTCATGTTATTGCATACCTATTTTTTCTTTCCTGTGCACCTTTCTGAGGTTTGGTTTGCTTCCCGTGTCTTATTTTGCTAACTTTATGTGCCTGTTAGTGAGGGGGAGTAATTTCTGTTTGTTTATGCTCTTACATGTGTTTTCTCCTGTTCTCCTGTTATTTTTCCTGTTTCTTTTTATCCTTTGTCATTTCGTGACAAAAAGGGGGAGAGTAATATATTAAGGGGGAGAGCCTTAATATATAGGAGATAGTCGTAGAATATCCTTTAGATATCTCCGTTTTAAGGGGAGTTAAGATTAAGGGGGAGAGGGATTTCTACTTGTACATGCATGAGATTTTTACCTGCTTTATGTTTTACTTGATTATCCCAATGCTTTTCACGGTATATTGTTGTTTGTGGATGTTTCAGGTAGCAGGTATGTTGCTGCGGTGGCATTACTTTCAAGACTACTTTGTTAGGTGTTAGATCGAGTCCTTTTGTAATAAGTCACTGTTTTGATGGTTGACAGTTGACTATTTGCTTTTTGGGTCTATTACCGTAGTCTTTGTATTAGGTAGTATTTTGTCACGGAATGCCAAAGGGGGAGATTGTGAGTTCCATTTTTATTGGCATGTGTCCGTGACAAAATAAGTTCAATTGAGTTGTAATATGTCGTGAAGATCTTTGTGCAATTGGACTGGGTTTTGGCTGCTGTGCATCAGACATGCGTTCGTGGTGCGTTCGTTGCAGTGTTCGAACGAGTGGCGTTGGTGCTGCGTTCGTAATTGGGTTCGAACGTGTGGAGTTAGTGTCACGTTCTCTATTGGGTTCGAACGGGAGCATTCCAGAGAGCAAACGTGCGAGTCACGTTCTTGTGGGGTTCGAACGGGAGCATTCCAGAGAGTTCACGTTCGTTGTGCGTTCGATTGACGTTCGAACGAGTCTTCACAGAAAGGGCGCGTTCGTGTAGCGTTCTAGTAAGCGTTCGAACGCGACTGCAATCTGGACGCGATTTTGGCCTGCAAAACCCTAGGTTTTCACCCTACCTATAAATATA
This sequence comes from Zanthoxylum bungeanum, assembly GCA_019454045.1. Classification (NCBI taxonomy): domain Eukaryota; kingdom Viridiplantae; phylum Streptophyta; class Magnoliopsida; order Sapindales; family Rutaceae; genus Zanthoxylum; species Zanthoxylum bungeanum. The sequence goes on from SKCR01052841.1 coordinate 39,022, forward strand.
ACCCTTAGCCGCCATTCCCCAATAGTTGAAGCATATTTCCCTTGAGCCAAAACCTCTCAAAGCTTTCAACTCTCTTTGATTCCACCATTGAAGACTTCTTATCTCATTGTCTTCTTCATTGATGGTGTGAATGTTTCTTTGATAAACCTTCAACACAACTTAACCCAAATTCCCTAAGCCTTTAGAGTTCTTTAGGAGGAAGTTTGGTAGTCGGAGTTCCGACGTCATTGGTGATATAATCTACTCAGAGACTTCAGAGGTTCTGAAGAAAACCGTGGGTCGCGGGCTTGAGGAGTTCCTTGAGTTCTTGCAGTATTGAGGTACTTGAGTCGGTGGAGTTGCCACCATAGGTCTTGACCATCGCTGTAAGTTTTTCTCTATATAGTGGATTCGGGTGGTAGCCTATACCCGGAGTGGTTTTTTACTCGGAAGAGTTTTCCACTTCGTCACCAAAATCATTGTGTTGAATTTTGTGTGGTTTGATTTATTTTGCTGCTTTAATTCCTGCTATTGTTTTAATATTTTGCAGCATAATTTTATTTAATTGTTATTGTGGTTGTCTGTTAATTTATCCATAGTAACAGTAACAGGACTTGTCCTGCTTATTGTTTATAATTCCGCATAGGGTCAGAACTTAGGATAACCCCGAATTTTCAATTGTTTTTACTAATGTGGAATAATATTGAATTTATTTTCTGTTATAACAGAGTAGCACAGGTGAGGTGCAATCATTTCCAAATTTTTTCTGTGTGACGTATTTCAATGAGAGGAACAAATGGATAAATGAAGAAGTCGAACGCTGCTATGTAAGTTTCATTTTTTAAAATAAAATAATTAAGATTATATATGTTATTTTTTTTCAAATTCTAATATTAACTTATTTTTTGAAATAGAACGAAATGATGGAACTCCAACAACAAACTCAGGAGACAGGGTCCGACCCGATACCAGATGAGCAGTTGTCGCAATTGGTTTTCAAGAATCAGACAACTTACAACGTTGGCCTTGGCACTTGCAATACTGTTAATTAGGACAATGTCTCTCTTCGAGACGAGTTAGTCACCACCAAAGACGAGCTAGCCACCCGAGACGAGCTGACCACCACCCGAGACGAGCTGAAGCAGACTAAGGAGAAGCTACAACATGTCACGGTGGACCACGAGAAGAAGATGGTGGACCACGAGAAGAAGATGGAGCAGTTGGAACAACAAATGCTGGCTTTCCATCAGATGTTGAAGGCCTCAATCAGATAGTGTGCATCGGGCTCGAGCGTCCCCCCATCACATTAGCGATAATTTTATATTTGGTTTTGTATAAACATTTTAAACAAATAGATTTAATATAATATTTTTTTTTTCTAAAACAAATTTCAATATAATATTTCGTAATTCTGTTATTAATTAGATTTTTTTCAATTAAATTAAATATTAAATTAAATATTTTAGACAAAAAAAGAAGTAAATTAATAATATTTTAAAAATAAATTTTTTAACTATTAGCGTCGAATATTTCGACGCTAATAGTTAAAAAATGGCCGCTGTAAGCATACAGATATTACTTTTTAAATATGATTTAGCGTCGACACGTTTCGACGCTAAAAGTGTGACTTTTGGCGTCGAATTATTTCGTCGCTAGATATAACCTATTGCGTCGAAAATTTACTTTAGCGTCAAAATGAATTGGACGCAAAATTTAGTTTTTAGCGTCACATATTTTTATTTCGACGCTAAAAGTGATTTTCGTCGATATTTCGGCGTCCATTGTTTGCGTCTAATTAATTCGACGCTAATCGATTTTTGCGTCAAAACTTTGACTTATGGCGTCGAATTATTTCGACGCTAAAGGGTCTATTTTTTGTAGTGTTCCATAAGAGTATACCGTGACTCCGAATGAGTATATCGTGACTCCGAATCACCTTACTTATGTAGTAGACTAATTGTTGCTGCCCTCATTCTTTCCTAATCAGTACAGTGTTAACCGTTTGTTCCGAGACTTCAAGGTAGAGGAATAATCTTTCACAGTTGACTGGCTTGGACAGGAGAGGTGGTGTGGTCAAGTATTCTTTGAGTCTTTTTAAGGCCTCTTCGTAGGCTAGGGTCCATTTGAAATGTTTTGCCTTCCTGAGGGTGGAGAAAAATAAAAAATTCTTATTAGTAGACTTGGGGATGAACCTGTTTAGAGTGGCGATCCTTCCTGCAAGTCGCATGACATCCTTCGGGTTTGTTGTGGAAGGAATGTCGATGATGGATTTTATCTGCTCCAGGTTAGCTTCTTTGCCGCGTCCCAAGAAATTTCCCAGAGGCTACTCCGAAGGCGCACTTGGTGGCGTTCAGCTTCAGCCAATACTTCCTCATCACGTCGAATGCCTCCCCAAGTGCTATAAGTGTTGTCTAGCTTGCAACGATTTTATTAACATGTCATCTATGTAGACTTCTATTGTTTTTCCAATTTGTGGGAGAACATTTTGTTGACAAGGCGTTGATACGCGGGCCCAACATTCTTAAGCCCGAATGGCATTACCTTATAACAGTAGACTCCCCTATTGGTGACAAATATTGTTTTTTTTGGTCATTTGAGTGCATAAATATTTGGTTGTAGCCTGAATAAGTGTCCATGAAACTTTGCAATTCATGCCCAACTGTAGTATTAACCATTGAGTCGATGTAGGGGAGTGGGAAAGAATCTTTCGGACAAGTTTTGTTCAAGTTTGTAAAGTCAATGCAGACTCACTATTTTCCATTCTTCTTCGTACTACCATGACATTAGCGAGCCATTCCGGGTACTGGACCTCTCCAATGGCCCTATTTTCCAACAACTTTTAGACTCCATCATCGATGATTCGGTTCCTTTCTAGAGAAAATTCCCTCATTTTTTGTTTGACAAGTAAGTAGTTTGGATCCAAAGGTAATCATTTTTGGGTCTATTCTTGTCATATCTTCATGTGACCAAACGAAACAGTCGTATCGTTCCTTGAGGAAATCAATCAATTTGGGGCGTAGCGCGGGATCGTGTTGGGCTCCCACTTAGGCTTTATGTCATGAGTAAAGTGGATAGATTTGGACCTCATCGAGCTCTTCCATTTTGGGAGAGTAAGTGTTGATTCGACAATATCCTTCCTTTAATTGCTATGCTGACTGGGACTTTGCTTTTAGTGTCGTATGTTAGCAAATTTTGGAAGCAAGTTGGTATCCTCTAATTTCTTGGACACCTCATTTGGTAGGGAATTTTAACACCTGGTGATAAGTAGACGAGACTGCCCTCATGTCATCAATCCATAGTCGTCCCATTATCAGATTGTAGGCTGAAGGGTAGTCTAAGACTAGAAAGTTGGTTATTTTGTTGATCCCGCCTGCGTACACTGGAAAAGAGATTCCCTCAGTGTGAATTTTTATTCCTCGCTGAAGCCAATTAAGGCTGTCAACCGATAATTTATTTCCCCAAATCCTCCTTCCATGTCAGTGAACAGATCTTTCAAATACCTTTTATTCAGCAGCTCCAAAACTTCCAATCTCAGTGCTACACAATCAACAGTCGTATGGTCATAGTCCCGGTAGAATTCGCACCACCTACTAGTGTCTCTCCTCGCAGAACCTTCCTTGGAGTGTGGAGGCCACTTTACTTTGCTTCCCATCTTTCTCAGAACTGAGACAAGTTCACCCGGAGATATGATGAAGTTATAATTTGGGAGTCTGGTGGTGCCATAAGGAGCTTTCTCTTTACTATCGAATGAGGATGGTCCGCAACTGGGGTCCCTGTCGAGATGACGACGATCAATTCCTAGATAAGTTCTTTGGTCGACTATCTGCTGGCCTCTCCCACCAAATTCCTTCGGTTGTTTGGTTGGGTATGTCCTCTTCTGCCCTTGCAGACTGGAGAAACTCTCTCTCTTTCTGTTCCTTTTATTTTCTTTCCATCTAATTTATGTTCGAGCCTTGGCTATTGCTTGATCAATGGTGTAAGATCGGTTTTTGGTCAGTTTCTTGTAGAGCCCATTGTTAGCCATCAACTTATTCCTAAAGGCTTCCACTGCCGTCGGCTGATGGAGGTCTGAGATAGTGATCATTTCCTTGTTGAAGCGTGCCAAGTAGTTTCATAGGGATTCTCCCCTCCGTGGTTGGATAGCGTTGAGGCCATTTGTGGTCTTCTCGAATTTGCAAGAGCTCGCAAAGTGTTCCACGAACTTGTCTGCCAATTCTTTGTAGGACCCAATTGGTCGATACGGTAGATTGATAAACTATGTGAGGGCCGGGCCTGCCAATGTCTCACCGAACCCTCTACATATGCCAACCTCCCTCTGATATGGAGCCAGGCCTATGGACATCATCTTATACTTGTAGTGGATTATATGGTCGTCTGGGTTAGCTGATCCATCGTGCAACTTCATATTGGGTAAACTAAATTTTGAAATTACCTACAAGTAATAGCGACAAAGAATCTCTATATCCAAGAGGGGGGTGAATTGGGTTATCGCTATAAATGCGAAATTAAAAAATCTTTACCGATTTTTAGCTCTTATTACCAAGTGAGGACTTAATGCAATTTTCTCTATTCCAATTAATAGCCTATATGCAGTTTTCTATTCAATATATATAAGCATAAATAAACTTGCTATAACAAAAGTATAGGGAAAGAGAAATACGACACCGAGATATATAGTGGTTCGGCCAAACGTGCCTACGTCCACTCCCCGAAGCCTCGCTTGAAGATTTCCACTAGAATCGAGTTTTTCGTGGTTCACTCGTAACTTAGAGTTTTCCGCAAAAGTGCACTCCGAACCTTTTACACTTTTGAGTTTTGTTTGTAGGCTCACTCACAAACTTTTACAATTTGAGTTTTATTCGTAGGCTCACTCACAAACCTTTTCAATTTACCCAAATAATGAGATTTCACAAATCACAAGTGTTTTGATAAGAAATTATAAAACACACTTGGGCACTCATAATGATAAAGAAGATTGTGTGAGTTAGTTACCCAAATGATCAAAGCTCACTAATATGAATATGAAGATGAATATGAGCTTTTTCAAATGTAGAGAGTATAAAATGATTTGAAGATGGTTATAAACTCTCAAGAATGTTTTGACATGATTATATGATGAATATATGTGCAAGAGGTGTGTTAGAAGTGAGGAAAATGATGAATTTATAGATTTTGCACAAAACTAGCCGTTTATAGCCGTTTTAATGTTCTGGACCGGTATGGGACTGGTACGCCGGTCTAACGGCTCAAAAAATGACCGTTGGCACCTCTGGAATCGGTATGCCGGTTTTGAGACTGGTATGCCGATTTTGAGACCAGTATGCCTGTTCTGATGACCAGTCAAGACTGACGGCACTCGGTATTTTGGCCATAAATTTCTCTAGAAAATTCCAAATCATGATCCATTAATTTCTACATAAACTAGACACATAGAGCTAGCTTTATACAACATTCAGCTCCAAAAACATTAAGATGAATTTTATGGAATTTTTCTAATGTGACATGTATGCAGAAAATGCACATATGAGCATGTTGTAGTAAAATGGCTCTAGAAAAAGTTCTATATAACGGAATTGTGTTCCGTTCAAACTGTAGAAAACTAGAGACACATATCTATCTAATGGTATATCATTTGAAGTTTAATTCAATCATTTGATAGTTTTTAGAAGATCATTTACTGATGCACTTGTGCATGAAGTTCATTTTGGTGTAAATAAAATGTAAATGATTCTTTTAGCATTCTAAGCCATTTTCAATGCAAGTGATGCAAAATGTATGATTCCTAAGAGATTTGAAACATTTGAATAAACTCACTTACAATAGTTTTAGCTCTTAATCATTATTTTGATCTTCATCTTGCTTGGCTCATTCTTTGACTCTTTCACCAACTTTTTTCCTCTTTATCATCTTTGATCTATTGATCATCATATAACTTATTTTAGCTCTTCATCAATATTTTACTTCATTATCATCTTTTTGTAATGTCCGTTAAAGCACATTGAAGTCTTCACTCTCGTTACATTATCAAAATCCATTTATGCGACCAAGTCGCCAATAAATTTTTACGAAAGTTTGACTGAGTTGATTGTTTCAATGAAACGGGTATCCGAAATTATACATGCTCTGATTCTTTTTAGAGGTAACCTGACTCTGGGCAGACTAGATAGAATTTCCTCCTTGAATTCCTTAATCTTATTGCCTATGGATGAAGCAGTATACTGTGTTTGTTCAACTGGCGGAGTGTGTTGACTCATTTCCTGATTAGTTGGATGATCTTCGAGAGGAATGTCGTTTGCTTCATTGTAGAGTGTCGTCAGCAATTCGGATCGATAGTCTAGGCGATTAGAGGGTCTGTGATTCCTCTTTGCCTGGAGGTGGATGAGATATGTTCCAATTTTCTTTGGAGGTCAGTATTGGAACTTTTCATGGCCGAATTTTCTTATTCCAAAACTCATAGTCGTTCTTGAAGGATGGCTAACTGGCTAGCTAGATGATCTGATTGCTTGCTGCTCGAAGCTATAGTTACGTTTGCAAGGGTCGTAGACTGAATAGATGCTTGTTTTCTATAGATCACTAAAGCCCTATGGTGGGCTCCAAATTCTAGATAATGGATTTCGTCCGAGGTCCATAATCGAGATTTTGTAGGTTGAGGGCACTAGTGATCCTACAAAACAAAGAAAAATGAGCATGGAGAATCTACCCACCGGCGTGGTAAGTGCCGTAGGCACTCTGACACTCAAGGCAGTCATGGAAATGAATAGTTAATTTCATAGGAGGAGGAGCAAGGTCAGAGATTACCTTGATCCCCATAATATGCCGTGAAGGTGGTCGGTCGAAAGTTCTGAGGGCTCTGATGATAAAGGCCAGGCTTAGGGTTGTAATCCTTTTTTTCTCCTCCGTTTCTTTTAAATTATGGGTCCTTTTATAGTCCATCAAAGTTAGGTCCCATTAATGTATTAATTGATATACGTTTTGGGTGCTTGTAATGATTCATCCATATAATTTACGTAGGATGCATTTCTCTTTATTTGGTTAGGCAGTTGACAAATCAATAGGTCGATCTCTCTTAATGTAAGGGCCTGATAAGATGTTTGGGCTTGGCCCAATTTTCGTTTGGATCCTGTTTGGTGGAGGGTTTTGAGTTGTATCTGACATAGGGCTTGAAGTGAAATGTCAGAAATACCCCTGACCTAAATTTGGCCTGTACAGGACCTCTCCAAAGCATCCTTTAAGTTGAAATATTTGATGTATGGGGGATTGACTTCATAGGACCATTTGTTCCATCACATGGAAACTTGTACATTCTTATTGCAATAGAGTACGTCTCCAAGTGGATGAAGCAACATCACTGCCATTTAATGACTCCAAAGTAGTATTACAATTCCTCAAGAGAAATATTTTCACTCGCTTTAGAATACCTCGAGAAATCATCAGCAATGGTAGCACATATTTCTACAATAAGTACTTTAATGCACTCTTAGCCAAATATGGAGTTACTCATAAAATTGATACTACTTACCATCCACAGACAAGTGGTAAGGTCAAAATCTCTAATAGAGAAATCAAAATAATCCTGGAGTGATCCATTGGTTCAAGAAGGAAAGACTGGTCTAGAAAATTGGATGATATATTGTGGGCTTACCAGACAGCTTATAAGACGCCCATTGGAATGTCCCCATATCGACTAGTGTTCGAAAATGCATGCCATTTTCCTGTAGAGCTCAAGCATAAAGCATACTGGGCATTGACAAAGTTGAATACACTGAGATACCAAGAAATAGGTTCAATGGGTAATAAAAATTCATGAAGTGATGATGAATCATGCTATTATTTTATTAGTGAAGTTCCATTCTGAGAGCATGATATCTTGAAACGATGTAAGGATGAGTTATACTTAACTCTTAATGTGTTATATACTCTATGTAGAGTGGAGTACCTAGCTACATGAGTATTTTTGATAGACACACCTATGTGATTGTAGAAGTGAAGTAGCTTCTTATGAAATTTCAGGTAAAAATTTATAGAGCATTCACTAAACTGGGATATATGAGCATGACCGTAATGTCGGGCTTTTTGACTTCATCCTGAAAGGTTTGTGTGTGTAACGTTGTCAAAGATAGATTTCAAAACTACGAGTCACTCTAGTATAATCTGAATCGTGATCACTATGTAAAAGTTCAAGTCGATAGACACCTTTATTTATGCACGACCTTATATTATATTGTCTGATGAAAATATTTTATTAAAATTCAAGTGGGGGATTGTTAGTTTTAAATAAATTTTAAAATTGATTTTAAAGTTTTGAGAAGTTACAAGAAGTTATTTTTTAGGAAGTTAAAAAAAATCAAATTATTATAATTATTTAAGTTACAAAAATTCACAATTAATAGGTTTTATTGCGTTAAAAGGAATCAATTCATGCAAATAAAATAAAATAAAATAAAATAAAATAACTCTCTTTAACACTCACACCTCGTTGTTTATGCTTTTAAAAAAACTACAACTCTACAAGCGACCCAAGGCCACACTCACCTCACCCATTCAATTCTTCATCTTGTCATGTCTGCCCAGCCCAGCCCACACCCACTCACAGACTCATTTCTTCATCTTGATATAAGAAAAAATATTTTGGGTACAAGTATTACAATCGATTTTGTACCAAATCGATTGAAACAGAGTTCTCTAGGTTTGTTTTATCCTGAGAATGGCGATACTGACATATTGATAGCACAAATTCTGGATAAAGCCGCGAAACGTCTTAAAGAGAATAACGTAATCCGCAACTCAACTCAACTTCATTTTTTGTATTCGTGGTGAACGGTAATATTATTATTATTTTGCAAATTGTTCCAACACTCTCTGATGAAGGGATTTTTTGGAATTAGATAACTCATGCTTAATTAGGCAGGGATGAATATTTGAGTAAAAACATGGTAATGAAAACAGAGGAGCCCTTGTTTTCAATCAAATTTTTAGACATATTTTTATATTTCACCATTTTGTTTAAGGTAAGATCTTTAATTAAAAAAGAGTAGAAATAATTAATGAAGTTGATCAACCACAAAATTTAAAATGTATAAAGATTGTTTCTTTTTGAATAAATGATCTCAACAATGACTATTAAAGTATCAAAATGAAACCTTACATCCAAACTAAATTCGCACCTAAAATTTCATCCAATCATATGCTACATCAGCCTCCATTGAGGAATAATATTGATATTAATTAATAAATATAGATTTTAGTACAAGAGTAAAAGATAAATAGAAATGATCATGTTTAGTTAAAGGAAAAGAAAACCAGAAAATACCAACCTCGTTAAAATCTCATTCGATCAATCCTGTGGGAAAACCCGACTGAGAAAAAGTATCGGCCTCCAATTGAAACAAGACTACATAAAATAAAATAAAAAATTACAAACTCAACTAAAACAATAGTAATGAAATCCAAGCGTAAAGATTGCATTTTGCATGCAACTTGAAACATCAACCTAGTTCTTGGGAACAATATGCATCATACATGTCCAGAATTAATATATAAATAAAGAACAAAAGTTTCATTTCCCTAGAGCACTCTTCGTCATCACTTTCTTCTTCTGTGTGTAGCTATGGTGTGCGAATGACTCTCTAGGAGAAAATTACTTGTAATAAAGATGGAAATGCAAGAATATAATTCCCCACGCAAAAACTTACAAGGCTTGGTAAACGATGAAGTTTCAAATATTTTAAATGGACAAAGACAAGACCAATATCTGTCTGCACTTCTTCTCCAATATGTTGTGTCATTTCTCTTATTGTAAGTTTCACCACACTTTCAGCTGTTGAGAGAGTCATCAAACCATCAGAACCTGATACTTCAAGTGTCGTCAGGTTTTGGAAGGACACCCAAGACTGCGCTAACTTACTGCATTCTAATCTTTCTTTCCGCAGACAAAATAACTTGGGCATTGTTGACAGCTCTAACCATTTCAGGCGGGGAATTGCAACCTGGAAATCAAGGAAATTATGAAATCAAAGAGACAGATCAAAAATTAGATTTAGATTTTAAAGAAATAAGAAGGAAAAAAATGTGAAGGAAAGTGGGAAAATATTCACATTTTTATTAAAGAAAGGTTGTATATCATCTATCAAGAAGTTCTCTTCTAAAGTCATTTCTTGATGTTCCTTGTTTGCTGTCATATATACAGATGTAGAGTTGGAGACAAATGCTTCCATATTAGCACAATTTTCAATCGTCATCTGGGTCAACGAAGGTAGTGTAATTATATTCCCAGTGAAGTTGCAGAATCTTTGGAGTTTTGGAAGATTTACCAGTTTCAGGACATTCAGTTGTGGAAGAACCGGTCCAAAATGTGCATCAACATTTAACTCTTCCATGTGAAACACAACTTCCAATGAATCACAATTACTCACTCTCAGGCTATTCAAATTGTTCAAGCACCATAAAAGATTCATTGGAATAGCACTTGACATATTCGTGCAGCCATCCACCTCCAGGTATCGTAATCCGTTGAAGAAGCTGACGGGCAATTTTTGGCTATGCCATATTTCCTTCAAACGTGGATTTAGTGAGAGTCTCAAATTCCATGTGTAACGGAATCCAATCTACACAACCAAAAAAAGCCCACTAGTTAGGTTAAACATACATATTTTTAGATATCTATATATACACATACATACAAGGACAGAGAGAAGGAAACAAGACTAGTGGTGCAATGACCATTTATAGGATAATTCATATTACAGACTGCCTCGAGTTAGATTAAACATATACTAGAATTACTTCAGCTTCTTTTACTATTTTAGCATGCAATTTTGTGAACCACGTAATTAATTGCTTTGTCAGATGTTGTGGTTGATTATTTATCTAATTTAATCAAAACTTATTAATGATTTGCGATTAATCAGGGATTAATTGTAATCGGAAAGAGTAAAGTTGACATTTCGAATGATTAAGAATAAAAAATTTTAAAAATCACTGAAAATAATTTATTTATCATGAAAAATGTTAGATAATCATAAAGTTGAGAGATGACTAAAATCTTTAATGAATAAGAACAAAAATGAGGAAAAGAAGAAGAAATTAATTTTTTATTTTTTTTTATTTTCAAAAATCAGAAATTGACAATTAATCGGTCAAAAATTGAGCAAAACCAACGGAAAACTAAATCATTGAATTTTGGCCAAATCGAGTAAACAGGTTAACGTTAATATAATTCTCTATATTTGCGCAATTGAAACAAGATTACTTTGATTTTTGATTTAAAGAATAAAAATAATCTATAATTTTGTGAAGGTGTTTGGATTACTTTGATTATTGTTTTAAAGAATAACAATATGCGACCATAGAATTGTTGTTTAGTCATCTACAATGCATGGAGCTTTGATTGTGACTTGGACGACAGAAGAAAGAAAGAAGAAAAAACTAAAATTGCAATTAACAAGTACGTACCATTTCTTTGAACATTTTCTGTACGGTGGAATTTAGGTTGCCTTCCCAATATGCTTCTTCCCACTCACTGTTTCTTGAATAAAATCTCACTCTCACTTTGTGTAATTTTGGCGTGAGCAAGACTCCTTGATAAAAAGTCTTCATATTTGGGCAGTTACGCGCATACACATATTCCAAGGATGAGAATTCAAGAGTGTAACTACCCAAACAAAAGCTTTTAAGGCTTGTTAAAAAACCAAGATATAAATATTTCAATTGGCTGAAAACAATAAGATATAAATATCTCATGTGCAATACGTTGAAAATCAGAATGCTTTGCTGAATCTCCCACAATCTTCTCAAATAACTGCTCAGCTTCTTCATTAGATAAAACTTCAATTGGGAAATTTTTTTGAGAATTCATATCATTGCACAATAAATCTCGACTTCTAGATGTCAAAATTATCGTGCATCGTTCTTGATCATTCTTTCTTTGATTCTCATCATCCCTAAAAGGAATTCCAACATCGTCAAACTCAAATTTTGCCCAAATATTATCCAATATTATGAGTACCCTCTTCTCCTTTTTCAATCTTACATGTAGTCGATCAGCTCTCTGGAACATACTCTCTTGCTGTCGAAACTCCAGACCTAAATCACGAGCAATTTTGTCTTGAATCTTTCTATGATCTGGGGTTTGAGTTACCTCAGCCATAGCTACCTTATCAAATAACTTGTCTTCAATCACTTTTCTAGCAACTTGTTTGACTAGCGTGGTTTTGCCCACGCCACCCATACCGTAGACTCCAATCATGTCGACATTAGAATCATTCAGTACCTCCATCACATCCTGGAAAACTTTCAACCTTGAATCAAATTGCTCGTAACCTCTGACACGCACCAGTTCTGTCTTCTCCAGGGCAGGACGGTAGGATACATTAGTGAAGTTGCCTTTCCCCAATAGATCAGCACCTTTTGCTGCTGCCTTTACCGCTTTCTTGCTGAGATTGTAACGCTTGAACAAATTTGGGCACAACCCTTTGAAACAACGCCTCTTGGCTTCATCTTCACCGCCAGTGATGGGTTTTGCATCCTTTTCAGTGAATTCATCGACACTTTTTAGCCAGTCTTCAACAGACTTGTAAATCTCATGGCCTTGTCGTTTGGCATGGTTAACTGGTTCCTCCACCATTGATCCTTCAATTGATTCTTTAAGACATCTATGTAGCTCTGGTACTTGAACACATAAGATATCTCCCGTTTAATGGAATCAAACCATTCCTCTGCAACTTTTGATGCAACTCCTGAAACTACTGCATTACTTAGCTCTGCTTCCATTGCCCTGTTTCTTATGAATTTTCATGAAAAATAAAAGAATAATTTATTTAAAAAAAAAAAAAAAAAAAAAACAAAGTAAAGTAAAGCCAAACAACGACCAAAAACAGTATGAAGAAAAAATAACGAAAAAAAGCTATAAAATTAATATAAATGTGGTTCTTGACTTGACCTGAGGTAAATTAAGTGTTCCAGCAAAATATCAAAAACAAGAATAAATAATACAGAAGAAACATACAAAATCATAAACAACCAATAAAAAAAAGTATTTATTATTAGAGATTAAGTTGAATAATTTTTGTATTTCAATCTAATTATAATTAGAGTGTAACACTGTTTATATAGGCAATACAAGAAATCAATAAATCTAAATATGTGTATTATACTTGTCGTTTTAATAATGGAAATCAAAATCTTAATAGAATAAAGAATTATAATAGAAAGAAATATTATACTTGTCGTTTTAACATAATGTCCCTAACATCCCCCAAACTCAAGCTGGTAGAAGAGAAGCAAGCTTGAGTTTGGAAACCAACTCAAGAAAGTGCCATGGAAGCTGAGGTTTGGTAAATAGAGGGAATTTCAGCAAGAGAGTAAAATGACAATCAGTTTTGACGCCTTTCATGCGTTCATGATAGACATCATTATGCTTGATGTAAATGTAACTTTTATTGTCATGGTAGAGAGGCGTAACATGAGAATAAGGAACTCTTATGTCACCGAGGAGCCAGTAAAGCCAAATGATTTTTTTAGTAGCATCAGTAATCACACGATATTCGGATTCAGTACTGGAGCGAGAAGCCACCGATTGTTGTTTGCTATGCCAAGAAATAAGGGAGCCTTCTAAGAATATGCAAAGACCAGTTGTAGACCACCGATCAGTGGGATCATCTGCCTAACTAGCATCAAAGTAGGCATGCAGCTCAAGAGAGGAACGAGCGGGAAAATGAAAACCATGAAATAATGTTCCCTTGATGTAGCAGAGTAAATGAAGAACGACGTCATAGTGAGCCGAGCAGAAGGCAGACATAAACTGACTAACAATATTAACCCTTGAGAAAATCCCTTGGAAACAAGACGAGCTTTATACCGTTCAATAAAACCATCATATTTCGTTTTGATTTTGTATATCCATTTACACCCAATCGCAGATTTTACTGGTAGAAGATCAACTTAATCCCATATGTGGACTTTTTGAAGAGATTGTAATTCTACAATCATAGCTTGCTCCCAAACAGGGTTAGAACTAGCCTCATAGTAAAAGTGAGGTTCATATTGAGTGAGAGTAGTAGAGAAATAATGGAAATCCTTAAATTTAACAGGAATTTTTATCACCATTGTAGAACGACGAATAAAATAAGGATTATCTGGAGAGGACAAATGAGAGCCAGAGGTGTTAGTGATGGATCCAGCAGGTGATATAGACGGTGGGAGATCAGTTGTAGAAAGACCATCTAAGGGAAGCACATTAGAGTCATCATCGGGAAACAAGTTAAGAGTGCTATTTGTAAATAGGATAAGAGGCAAGGATTGGATAGACTAAAATTTGGAAACATATGAGAACATGTGATTTTCCCTAAAGATGACATGACGAGAGGTATGAAGGCGATTGGAGATTGGATCCCAAATCTATACCTTTTATGTTCAATGTCATATCCTAATAAACAACATAATTGAGCTCGAAGTCCTAATTTTGTGTGTTTATGGGGCTGAAGAAGGACGAAGCAAATACAACCAAAGACTTTAAGAAGGTTAAAATTGGGAGGTGTACCATGGAGTTTTTCATAAGGGCATTGATTGGCTAGAACATACGATCAATGGTGTAGACATTAGTGATGGTAGATTCTCCCCAGAAATATTCAAGACGAGAAGAAGAGATGAGAAGGGTATTGGACAATTATGACCTATAACATCACTATTTATAAAAGACATTGTGTTTTTGTACAAATTAACTATGTGACAAAAGGAAATTGTTATTTTATCATTATGTAATTGGATTACTTGGATATATTAATGATAAAAGTCCATATGGTTAAATCGGATTAATAAGATATGAGACAATATTAATCCACAAATAATTTAATCATTAAATATCCATAGTCATAGTATTATCGAGTCTGGACATCAATTATGCGGAATAGACTAGTATTACACTTGTGCGCATTATGAAAGCTTAAGACATAGTTATCATATATTTAGGTATTGAATACTTATGCAAGTGTAATAAGAGGTTCTGTAAGTGATTGGATCGAGAACAACTTCGCTCTGGATAGACCCCTCGGAGTCCCATTGGTTTTATGACTATGTGTCTATGGGAATCCGAATCAGGGTAGGTGTATCTGATATTTAACCTGAGACTTACATCATTATTACTTGCGACGATAAGTTTACTTTTGTATTGGTCATCCAGAGCTTTAACAGGTTCTGTGTACGTCTCTACTGGGTTTACTGAGAATCGTAGTGTATTAGATGTGATGTCAATATGGGAGTATCACTTCAGTTATATGGAGATGATGGTCATACATGATACGCTACTAGTACTCTTAAATGCTGCAGCTATCGGGATAGTATGACTGGGTCATGACTATCCGATTACAGAGACTAGTTACGCGGGATCCAATATATAATTCTACGGGATAGACATAAAGCCAGTCCTAGGCCTAGCATGTGACATTCGATATTGGATCGTATTACTTAATACATTGTATAACTATGCTTGATACATATT
>SKCR01052842.1:0-60956 GCA_019454045.1 Zanthoxylum bungeanum
TGATTCTAAACCCATGATATGATTAACCCTTTAAATTTGATATTTAATATAATATTTACTTTATGCATGCATGAATTTTATTTAATTTGATTAAAATAAAGTGTATGATATCTTTTGCGGAAAATCACTATTTAAAATAAGGTTTAATAATTAATATGTATTTGATACATGTTTCATGGTCCGTCTTATCAATAAGACTTATAGATAAATTTTCTACGACTATATCCGAGAACGTGCCAAAGCTGTGAGGATATAACGGTAGGAATTTATTTATACCGGATAAATATATGATATTAGCTAAATTCAAACAAAAGAGGAATTTTGAACGTGCCAAAGTTGTCAGGGTTACCCGAGTATCTTGAATTTATCATTGACAAGTTTAAACTTGGTACGCCTTATTACGAACGTGCCAAAGCTGTCATAACGAGAAACTATCAGGACTGAAACCTAGGAATCGTTGGTGAGTGATTGACAATGAGTTGTCTTTCGCTATCTATATGATAGATTTGCGATGGCGGCATCTTCAACCACCCCTTTGCTCGTATGCTTGATACGAATAAGCTCATTGGCGTTGAGAACTTCACAAATTGGGACTTAGATTTGAGGATTGTCCTCGAGTTTGAGAAATTGGGATATGTGTTATAGGGTCATCTGCCCCTTGCTTTATTTGAGGATGCGGCACCGGAGGAACTTGAGACTTTCCAGAGATGGAAAAATGATGATTTAAGAGTTAAATCATATATACTATGTTCACTGGCTTCAGAACTCAAGAGGCAATGTTTTGATATGCCTGACGCATATAGTATGATGATACAACTCCGAGAATCTTTCATGAATCAAGAACAAGTCTGGGTTGATAGAGTTGCAATGGAACTGTTCCATTCAAAACTTGATGAGGGACAGGCTGTGAGCACATATGTGCATCATTTGATCTATGTGATAGAGCAATTAAGGCGAAATGATTTCCCTCTGAATGATACTCTAGGACATAGTGTCATTTTAGGTTCGCTCCCGGCGCCATATCGCCATTTTGTGATGTACTTTAATATGAACGAGATTTACTGTTATTACCATAAGTTACGTATGATGCTTCTCACAGCGCGTGAGGTTTTAAGGAAGGGAGTGTCGACTCGCCTTCCAAAACCTACTTCACTTTGCTCTTCTTCCCACTCCAAGTTGAAGGTGAAGAAGACAAAGGGAAAGAAAAAAAAAAGGTTTCAATGTTCCTCCGCAGGGTAAGATAACGAAGCCCAAGAGAGCTTCTGAAGACAAATGCCACCACTATTGCAAGACCGGACATTGGAAGAGGAATTGTCCAGACTATCTGGCCCATTTCAGGAAGGAAAGAGCATCGACATCAGGTACTTTTATTTTTTCTGTTATTGATATCTCCTTAGCTTGTGAAGCTGTTATATCTAGTTGGATTTTAGATTCTGTTTGTCCTGTTCACATTTGCAATTTGGTGCAGGTGCTAAAGGAAAGTAGATGGCTGAAATCTGGAGAGATACAGTTGTAATTTGAGAGTGGTGACTCTCTGGATGCGGTTGCACTGGGATTATGCGAGATTCCTTTACCCAATGTGAGACTTTTGTTAAATGACTGCTATATTGTACCAGGATGCGTAACTAATATTATATCACTTTTTGTATTAGATAGAGAGGGATATCATGTAAATATTAAGATATGTTCCTTGTATTTATATGACATAAATAATATTCAGATCCTTGAGTGTCCAAATAAGCATGGTCATTATATTTTGCATACTTCTCGAGATATCTTGAATACTAGGATTAGTAAACGTAAACTATCTTAAATAAATAATACTGAACTATGACATATGAGGTTAGGTCATATAGACGTGAGACGCCTAACCCATTTGGTTAGGAATGGTTTGATTTAAGATCTCACCATTGAACCCCATCCAACTGTGAATCTTGCATTCGGGGTAAAATGACCACAACCCCATTTTCAGGTGTGGGACATCGTGCCACTGACTTATAGGAACTCATACATTCTGATGTATGTGGTCCCATGAGTCAGACTACTCACAGTGATTTCTCATACTTTGTTACTTTTACTGATGATGTGTCACGGCACGGTTATATTTATCTGATGAAACATAAATCGAAAACCTTTGAAAAGTTTAAGGTATTCTAAAATGAAGAAAAAAAATAAACTGGTCAATATATTAAATGTCTTTGATCGGATTGAGACGGTGAATATATGAGTGGTGAATTCACTAATTATTTAAAGGAGAATAGGATTCTCGCTCAATATACTCCTCCGGGTTCTCTACAACACAATGGAGTGTCAGAGAGGAGAAATCAAACATTATTGGATATAGTCCGATCTATGTTGAGTTTTACAAATCTGCCTTATTACTTATGAGTTTATGCTCTTTTAACTGCCGCTAATATTTCGAATAAGATTCTTTCTAAAGCTGTTCCTACGACTCCATATAAGATATAGACTAGAAGAAAACCAAATCTTAATTATGTTAGGGTTTGGTGCTGTCATGCATACATCAGGGTGGCTCAGCAGAATAAGCTTTTGCCTCTTAGGTAAAAGTTTAGGTCTGTTGGATATCCTTCAAATACGAAAGGATATTTTTTCTATGATACCGAGTATCGAAATGTGTTTGTAGCTCGCTTCGTTAAATTTCTAGAAATAGAATTTTTTTTTCTGAATGAGGAAATCATAGACAGATCGAACTTGATGAAGTACAATCTGAGACCAACGAACCACCAAGAAACCTGAAGTTTAAGTAGATGAAGAACCTTGATTACCCACACTCCGTAGTTCTGAAAGGGTATCAAGACCTACTGAACACTTGTATTTGATACAAGAAAGAAGTCTTGAAGTTCTCTTAGTTGAAGAGACTGATCCTTATACCTATAGAGAAGCGATATTGGACATAGACTCCATGAAGTGGCTAGAGGCCATGAAATCTGAGTTAGACTATATGCATCTGAATCAAGTTTGAGACTTGGTTCAGCTTCTTGAAGGAATTTTTCCTATCGATTGTAAATGGGTTTACAAAAGGAAGCGCGGGCCTGACGGAAAGGTTGAAACCTTTAAGGCCTGACTGGTAGCTAAAGGTTACACGCAGCGACCTGGTATCGACTACGATGAAACTTTTTCTCCATTTGCGATGCTAAAGTCTATTAGGATTTTGTTGTCTATTGATGCTTATCATGATTATAAGATTTGTCATATGGATGTCAAAATGGTTTTCTAAATGGATTTCTTGACGAAGAAATCTATATCGAATAACTGGAAAGCTTTGTATCCAGCGAAAACTCGGGCATGGTATGTAATTTAATAGTCCATTTATAGACTTAAAAAAGCTTCACGAAGTTGGAATAATCAAATTGTCTGGTTTTCTTAAGAATTCGGAAGAATCCCTTGTGTATAAGAAGGCCAATGAGAGTATGGTGGTATTTTTAGTTCTCTATGTTGATGACATCCTCATCATTGGGAATGATATCGGGATGATGCAGGGCATTAAAGCTTACCTCTGTAAAAATTTCTATATGAAGGACCTGGGAGAAGCTTCTTATATCTTAGGCATAAAATTCTATAGAGATAGAGAAATAAAGCTTATTGGGTTATCCCAATCAACGTACATTGATAAGATCTTGGAACGGTATGATTTTGGTAACTATAAGACATCAAATATATCATTCAGACATGGCATTCATATTTCGAAGAAGATGTGTCCACAAACAGAAGATGAGAAGATGAGAATGTCTAATCAACTGTATGCTTCGTGTTTGGGCATCATCATGGATGCCATGTTATGTACTAGGCCTGATATCAGCTTCGCGATTATTGTAACCAACAGATATTAGTCCAATCCAGGTAATGACCATTGGATGACCATTAGATATATCATAAAGTATCTTAATGGTACTAAGTATAAGTTTTTGATATATGGAGGAAATAAACTACAGGTTAATGGGTATACAAATTCAGATTTCCAATTGGATCCTGTTGAAAGAAAGTCTATATTAGGATATGTGTTTACCCTTAACAGATGTGTAGTTTGTTGGAAAATTTCCAAACATGGGTCCACAACTGATTCCACCACAGAGGTGGAATATATTGCAAATTCCGAAACTGCAAAAGAAGTTGTTTGGGTTAAGAAATTTATCACAGAGTTGGGAGTTGTTCCAAGTATCGAGAATCTGATTTCGTTATACTGTGATAATAATTGAGCCATTGCACAAGCGAAGGAACCGAGGTCTCAACAAAAATCAAAGCATGTGGAATATAAGTATCACATCATTGGAGAGATTGTATCGCGATGACACATTATCGTGTGAACGGTCCGAAGTGAATATAATGTAGCTGACCCACTTACAAAGGCTATTCCTCCCAAGATGTTTGATAAATATGTGGAGTCGATGGGTATTAGTTACAATCGATATTGGCACTAGAGCAAGTGGGAGAATTTATTAAAGATGGTGCTCGGAGCGCCAATTTCTTATAGATTTCCTTGTAAACACTTTTGTAAATATTTTATTATGAATAAAAGAAATAGTTTCTATTATATAAAATCTCTTTATATATGGTAAAGACGTAAATGACCTTAGAATGATTGGTTATGATATAGTTGTAAAAGCGTCGCGACTGACATTGAGTTGTACTATAACAATATCATTTCTTGAACTGTTCTTGGTCAAGGTTTACATTACTTGGTCAGTAATTAAACCCGCAGAGACCGGTACATGTCGTATATTGCAATCTTGGATTTCAATGGTTTCTCAATGAACTATGAGTCTTAGAGACTCATATAGACATGTTGGTGTTTATATCGGATAAACACTGAACGACTCACCATAGATTCTTAATGGATGGTACACAAACATCAATAAGAATCTTCTCGGGTTGAGTAGCATAATGATTGTTTGACTTGAGATAACACTATGGATATATGAGATATCCTCCACACTTTGATGGAAGTCACGTCACCGACCTATTTAGGTCAGACCTTTACCTGTTCGTTGGGTGTGGACTGATCCTCAGGATATCCTGTGTGTGTCAAAAAAGGATCTGTCAATTATGTGTACAGAGCATATGTATTCAATTTAGGATTAGCAATATATTAAATCCATGGTACTGTGGTACACTATAGAAGTGAGTTCTAATTGTTATTAAGAGATTGCTAATTGAAACATCGACGAATTTATATCTATAAAGATTTGATGTTTATATCTATATCTCTGGAATAATCCGGATACTTGTGACGGAGGGATTATACGTATGCAATGACCTCGACCTGTATGGTTCAGTGAGTTTATCTATTGTCGTCATAATATACGGATGGGTAGATTATAAACACGAAATTGGATTTCGTGACGGATATGCCTGAACTTAGAGAGTCTCAATAATGAAATATACTCGTGGAGCACTAGGGAAATATTTATGAATAATATTGATTATTTATAAATCGTTTAATGGTCAAGAGAAAGATACATGCATATGGACCTTTCGATCATTTCCTAATTAATGTGTATTTGTATTTAATATATGAATTTGTTAAATATACATTAATTAATTGTCAAATTATGAAATTTGACATATATCATTAATATATGTATTTAAGTAATTATTTAATTATTTAATTATTAAATAATTAAAGTAATTGAAATACAAAATATTTAAGTTGATATTTAAATTTGGAAATGATTAAAGTGTAAATATTTGTCTTTTGCATTTAAAGAAAAGGTTATCAAATTGGTTTTGACTTCTTTATTTTGTTTGAAAAATTGGAAAATATATATTTTCCTTTTTCTCTTAAATTCGGTCAACCCTAAGTATTTAAGGGTTAAGTTTTTTCATTTGCTTCACTTAAGTGTTAAGCCTCCAAATATTACAAAAAGAAAAGTTGAGAGAAAAAGTGAAGAACAAAGAATAAATTCAAAGGAAACTTGAAGAGTAGTAAGTAATTTCAACTTTTCCTTAACTAGAAAAATATTTCTATGGTTCTTAGCTACAACTTGTGATGCTTGGTTGTTTTTCTACTCTCTTGGTTTTGTAATAAGGATGTTGGAAGCTTTAATAAAAGATATTAGCATGTATGTTATCAAATAAAGTTTATTAAGTATTTATAAGCTCTCTTTTAGTCATTATATGACTTGGTTCATATTATAGACAGAACTCTACCGAAATTTCGTTAGGATTACGACAGCGACTGTGTCACGTTTCTTGCATATTCTTTCATCTACTCTAGTTAGGATTATGTTCCTTATCGTAAATACTTTTGCCACTTTAGGTGATCATGATACCGTTGGCAGGGACGATCCTACTGCATAGTGTCTTTTCTCTGTAGTTAGCTTACCAGGTGCGTGGATAACCTTGTAACATTGATGTTTTCCAAAGTATATAGTATTTATGTTTTCTTAAATGAATTTTCAAGGTAATGCATAAAATGATTTAGTTTTAGAAAGTTTATAATTTGCTATAAAAGAATGGATCAAATATTGATTATGTTGAAATCATGAGTTTGTGATATGTGCGAAATTTGCATGATTTTGAGATATATGAGCATGTATTTTTGAAATGATTTTTATGCTAGGATGCACTCGGTGTATTTATATGTGCCTGATGATTTATCGTGCAAATAGGTCTCATGTTGCCAATTTTGCTCCAGATGCCAGTTATTTCCGTGTGGATGCCCCATATTCCAGCTTTGCCGTATTGTCACGAATGTGCATATAGATGAATTGACAGTTTTATTATATACACAATATTCTTATGCAGAATGAGATTTATGATTTCAAGTAAATATTTTATTTATTGGTTTACAGATTTATGTATTTATTTATATTATGAACGAATTATTCGATCCGCCTTGTTACTTGTTCATCCATGGCACTAAGCTCTGATCCATTGCACTAAGTGTAAGCTTATCCATTTCTTTAAATATTACAGGTTAAATAGATTAGTAGATCATCCTTTTGTCATCTGTTGTTTCTTCATCATTTTTCTTCCAATAAAGAAAGGTTGTGTCAATAGTAGAGTGTCTTTTGTTATGTTTTTGGGATTAAGGTTTTAGGTGTCTTATGTGTGTGGATTATTATTTGATTATAGGCACCGAGCCTATATTTTATGCGTTGATGTTTTTAGATTTGATCATGGATGATCATTTTGAGTTGGATCATTGAGATCCAATATATATGATGAGATTTGTACATATTAGATTTTACCTTTACATTCGGAGGATTAGTCAGTTTTATAGGGGAAACTCTATCTGTTTCACATCTCCATGTCACCCCTACCCTACGTAAGAGGACATGTGTGACATTCTTCCACCTCCAAAGTGGTAGGTAAAAACACAATAATTCTGAAGATGACTTCTAGAAAAGATATAACATTGAGAAATGTGATGCATATTTCGGACATCAAGAAGAATCTAGTTTCAGGATCCCTTATCAGCAAGAATGACTTTAAGTTAGTTTTTTTTCCTGACAAGTTTGTACTGGCCAAAAATGATATTTATGTAGGAAAATGATACACCACTGAAGGCATTTTCAAATTTAATATAATGATTATCAATCGACACAACGCTAGTAATAATTATAAAGCTACATCTTATGCATATATTTTTTAGTCACAAAATATATGGCATGATAGGTTATGACATGTTAATTATAAAACAATGCTTGAATTAATTAACATGGACTTTATACATAGATTTACAATTGATAACCAACATAAATATGAAGCATGTGTTGAAGAGAAATGAATAGAATATTGTTTCATTCCATAGAACAAAGCTCTTAACCGTTGGAATTCATTCACACTGATGTGTTTGATATGAATATTGTGCAAACAAGAGGCCGTAAAAAATACTTTATCACTTTTATCGATGATAGCACAAAATTCTGTTATGTGTATTTGCTGAGGAGCAAAGATGAAGCTATTGAGAGCTTATATACTATAAGAACGAAGTTGAAAACCAACTTGGTAAGAAAATCAAAAGAATAAGAAGTGATAGAGGAGGTGAATATGTGTCATCATTCGGTCAATATTGTTCCAACCATGGAATCATTCATGAAACTACTGCTCCTTATTCACCTCAACAATACGAGATTACGGAACTCAAAAATCGAACATTGAAGGAAATGATGAATGTCATGTTGACAAGTTTTGGTTTACCCTAAAACGTGTTAGGAGAAGCCATGCTTTCCGCCAACTACGTTATGAACAATCTAACTTATAAAAGATTAGACAATACAACATATGAATTGTGGAAATATCACACACTTTTCTACAAATACATGAAAGTGTAAGGGTGTCTCGCCAAAGTGATGGTATCTAAACTTAAAAAGGAATTATTATGTCAAAAAACTATTGAGTATATATTGATCGAATATGCTCATAACAATAGCGCATATTGATTTTTGGTACATAAATTTGAGATTCCTGACATTAATCCAAATATTATAATTGAGTCAAGGAATGCGACATTCTTTGAAAAAATTATCCCATATAAAGATAAATAAATAACAAAATCTTTCCAAAGAACAATTGATACTGCTACAAGTAGTGATCAAGTTTACCAAGAATCAGATAAACCTGGAAAGGTTGAGTAAAATGAGAAGTAGCAAAAGATCAAGAACATCTAAGTCATTTGGACCTAATTTTCTAAAATACCTATTATAAAATGAGCCTTAAAGCTATAAAAAAAGTGATGTCTTCTTCGTAAGCTCATTTATGGAAAGAGGCTATAAATAGTGAGATTTATTTCATCTTACAATATCATAATTGGGAGTTGGTTGATCTTCCTCTGGATTGTAAACCGTTAGGATACAAGTGGATTTTCCAATGGAAGATGAAGCCAGATGGATCAATAGATAAGTACAAGGTAAGACTTGTCATAAAGAGTTATAGACAAAAATAATACCTTGATTACTTTGATACCTATTCACTAGTGACTCATATCACTTCAATAAGAATGCTTATAGCCATATCAACTATATTTGGTCTTAAAATACATCAAATGAATGTAAAGATGACACCCTTAAATGGTAAATTGGATGAAGAGAATTACATGGAAGAACCAAAAGGTTTCAATGCTCTTGGACAAGAACATAAAGTGTGCAAACTTGTAAAATCCTTTGACGGATTAAAACAAGCACCTAAATAATGGCATGATAAATTTGACAAAGAAATATTTTGAAGTGGATTCAAAATCAATGATTGCGATAAATGTATATTTACTAAATCAACTTAAAAATGATATGTCATTATGTGTCTCTATATAGACGGTATGCTGATAATTGGTAGTAATAATAAGATGATTAGTCTACTAAGAAAGCTTTGACCAGCAAATTTGATTTGAAAGATTTAGGAGTGGCTGATGTGATTTTAGGAATTAAAATTTCTAGAACATGAGAGAGATACATATTATCTGAAGCTCATTATGTTGAGAAATATAGTAAATGAGATATAAATGTAGCTAGAACTCCAGTGGATTTAACTGTTCATCTTTTAAAGAATAATAGTTTGAGCATATTGCAATTAGAGTATTCAAGAATCATTGGAAGTCTGATGTATCTCACAGATTACACACGATCAGATATCGCTCACGCCATAAACAGGCTTATTAGATATACGAGTAATCCAGAACATAACTACTGGAAAGCCATAGTAAGAGTTTTGAGGTATCTAAGAGAAACTTCAAGATATGGTTTGTATTATATGAGATATTATGTTACTCTAGATGGATACATCGATACTAACTGGATATATGATATAGTGGATTTTATTTTCCACACTTGGTGGTGAAGCTGTGTCATGCAAAACATCGAGGCAAACATATGTTGCCCAGTCTACTATTGAGTCTGAGTTCATAGCATTAGACAAAGCAGCGAAAGAAACAAAGTGTCTTCGAAATTTATTAGAGGATATTACAAATTGGCCTAAACCGGTGCCAGCTATAAGCATACATTGTGATAGTCAATTGGCTATTGGGAGAACCTAAAATACTATATATAATGGTAAGTTTCAACATATACGTTAAGACATGATACTATAAGGCAACTACTCTCAAGCGGCATAATTTCAATAGATTATGTCAAGCCGAATGAAAACTTAGCAAATCCACTTACTAAATATTTACCTAGAGAGAGAGTTGAGAAGTCATCAAGGGGAATAGACTTGAAGCCTATAAATTAAGAATTGTCATTGTGGAAACCCAACCTACCTGACTGGAGATCCCAAGATCTAGGTTTAAAAGGGACAACTGAAACTTTGTGCAATTCAAACCAAGCACTGTAGAGTTTTATACTCATTCCCATTCATGTGATGACGTATGTGCTGTCTGTCAAGATTAGGTTAACTTAAGGCTTTTAATGATCACTATATTAGAAGAAGGGTCCTAATAAAAGTAAAGACATAATACTTTTTTAATAGATCGTCCATTCAAGTAAGAAATGAAGCCACTTCTATGCGCATTTTAAAAGGCTAGATTTCCTAAAATATATGATGAAGTCATGACCGCTGTTCATTGCCGAATTAAATGCAACTGTAGAATAGGAAATGGTGGAAGTGAATCTATGTGATGGCTATTATCTTGGTTTACACTAGCGACGGAGCAGTTCAAGAATATGGATCACTACTTTGCCAAGTAAATCCGATGGTCATTTACTAGAAAAGATTCAAGGCGAAAGCTACTTATTCCAATTCAGTTTTATTTAAGGGAAATTCTCTTAAGTGTCTGCATTGATATTTAGAAAATTGTGGAGGATCGTAAGGAACTTTCTAAATATAAAGAAATGTGTAATATATGGAATGAAATGATATAATCCTTAATGAGAAAAAAAAAAACCCTTTGGGTTTAAAGGGTTTCTTGTAAATGAGATATTCTTTAAAGATAAAGGACATAACCCTTAGGGTTGAAAGGTTTCCTTAGAGGATCATGACTCCTTAAGGAAAATATGTTTTGACATAAGGGTACTTTTATAAAGGCAACCTTCCATGTCTATAAATAAGTCTCATGGGTTCTTCATTTGGCATTCATTCTAAGATTCATTCATTATTGAGTTTATAAATTCATTCATATTTGAGAGTCTAAGTTTTTCAAGTGAGAGAGTTTCCATCATTTTTCCTAGTTCAAGTTCTTGAAGAAAGAAGTTCTCATTTTACAAGAAAAAACCAAGTATCCCGAGAGAACATTAGTCACAAGAGATTCATAGAGCACTGAGGCGGCGCTAATAAGTTCTTAAGGACATAGGTTTTCTCGACTTAGTTTAATTTCATCATCTTCTACGAAATACTTTTTCAGGTTTTTCTAACTCTTTGTGTTTGTGTTCAATTAATGATTTGTATGGTTTCTATTCAATGATTTTGATTGAATAATGTATGTTAAAAGTGGTAAATAACACATCTCGTCCATCAATAATATATGAAATCGTATTAAATATAATTATTATTTTTATTATATTAACGTGTGTAATAAAATATTATTGGATTGTTATATGAATGACATTATATTATCGTTTTATAGTAGAAAATTTTCCTTTATGCCATTACCATCATAAATGGAATGGTCATTGCACGTTATCTAAGTATATATTCATCTCACAAAGTCCTCTCATATATGTATATCATTAAGAAAATAACCACTAATAACGATGATAGTTTTTCTTTTTTGAATAGTCATAAACGGTATATTTAATGAACTAAAGAGAAGGCGATGCATACTTTAAAATAGTTACATAAAAAGATATTCTAGTACATATACACCAATAGTCCTCATCTAAATTCCTTCGAATCATACTAGAAGTTAATTTTGTTAGTGTCCAGACATGCCAAAGATCTCTAAATCATGATTTTTGTGTGAATATATCAAGATAAGTTGCGGAATATACTTACATTGATCGGTTGAAGTTAAAAACTTTATTTGTTCGATGTAGAAGCTCCAAGCCTTAAATTGAATTCCAAACTCAATGGTGAGTTTCCCTATCACCTTAGTTGACTCCAAAAGTGCTAGCTTTTACAAACTTTTGAAGCAAAAATTTGCCCTCCAAGGTTTGAGGCTCACGCCCAAAGAGAGAAGAAAAGAGAGATGATGAATATTTCCAAAATTGATTCACATTCTAAAGTTATGTTTACTTGGTAGTTGTGTTGAGTAATTAATAATTAATACTTGCCAACCACTTCCATCAATGTGTAGACATTTGATGTAAGTAAGTGGGTCCCACCACTTTAAATTCAAAATTCAAGTTGGCTTACACAACACACTTTGGGCCCGGGTTCGTTTAATCTGATTAAATGAATTTTCCGTCGCGACGTAGTTAAATCTAATTTAATTAAATAATTATGCCTAGCAAAATTATTACGAAAGTTGCTAACGAATTAATTCCAAATTAATTCGTTCGCTTGAATTAAAATCCAATTTTAATTCCGTATCGAAATCCAATTTAATTAATATATCCGATTTATTATTTAAACCCAATTAAATAAATTAAATAGTAAAATCCAATTTAACTATTAAATTTACTTTGGCGATTAATTCCAAATTAATCGCGTTCTCTCTTCTTGACGAATTTAGTCACAGATAAATTCTTACCGTAATTAATCCCAGAATAATTTTCTCTCTCATAATTAATCCCAGATTAATTCTATTCGAATCAAATGTAATCGATGAATCTTTGGGAAGCGACCCAAGAGATCCCTGGATATTTTGACAGTAAATACGGTCATCGGACTATCCAAACATGTGCGTACCATGTACCACGTTCTCACCGATTTATAAGACATGGTTGGCTTCTAGCAAAGCACTGTGCCTACCCAATTCTCCAGAAATATTCAATGAGGAATATATAATCTATGTCAGGCGTACTATACAATGTATTGCGTAATACGATCTAGTATCGGATGTCATATGCTAGGTCTAGGATTGGAATTGTGTCTGCCCCATACGAAATATATATCGAATCACTAGCAACTAGTCTCTGTAATCGGATAATCATGACCTAGTCATACTATCCTGATAGCTGCAGCATTTAAGAGTACTAGTTATGTAGCCCTGCGTGATCATCATCTCCATATGACTGAAGTG
Source organism: Zanthoxylum bungeanum (assembly GCA_019454045.1). NCBI lineage: Eukaryota > Viridiplantae > Streptophyta > Magnoliopsida > Sapindales > Rutaceae > Zanthoxylum > Zanthoxylum bungeanum. Next base: position 13,073 of record SKCR01052842.1, read on the forward strand.
AGACTCCCATCTTGACATCACATCCAATACACTACGATTCTCAGTATACAGAAGAGGCGTACACAGAACCTCTTAAAGCTCCGGACGACCAAAACAAAAGTATACTAATTGTCGCAACTATTAGCAATGCAAGTCTCAGGTTAAGACCACATACACCTACCCTGATTGGGATTCCCATAGACACATAGTCATACTACCCATGAGACTCCGAGAGGTCTATCCGAGCGAAGCTGTTCCCAGTCCAACTGCTAACAGAACCTCCTATCACACTTGCTTAAGTATCCAATACTTAAATATATGAGAACTATGACGTTAAGCTTCCATAACACGCACAAGTGTAATACTAGCCTATTCCGCATTATCGATGTCCAGTCTCGATAATACTACGACTATGGATATTTAATGATTAAACCTTTTGTGGATTAATATTGTTTCATATCTTATTAATCTGATACTAATTATATGGACTTTTATCATTTTATATCCAAGTATTCCAATTATAAAATGATAAAAGAGCAATTTCCTTTGTAACATAGTTATTTGTACAAAAAACACCATGTCTTTTACAAATAGTGATGTTATGGGTCATAATTGTCCAACAATCTCCCACTTGGCCTATAGCCAATCACTCAAGTGTCCAACACTTGAACTATACATGGGTCGCTCAAACATATGTTAAGAAATAGCTTTCGTCAGCAGATCTGCAAGGTTATCATCTGAAACGATCTTCGATCTTGACATCGCCACAATGTATGATCTCACGAATCATATGAAACCGTTGAAGTACATACTTGGATCATTGATGAGACATGATTACTTAGCCTGTGCTGTAGCCCTGCTCAGCTGCTAACAGAACTACTCCTAATCCAATTAGGAATTTATAGATCCAAAATGCTTCTTTTTCTGCCTCAGCCGCATCAATGTATTCCACTTTTGTTATTGAATCGGCAACAATATCTGTCTTGGAAGATTTCCAGCTCACTATTTTGTTATTCAAACAAAATATGTACCCTTATTGCGACTTACAGTCGTCTTTATCGCGGTTGGAAACTTGCATTGGTGAACCCAGTGACCATCACTTGGATCAGCCTGATAGCGACTGCACATGCTCAAAGCATACGAGACATCAGGTCATGTACATATCATGGCATACATGATCGATCCGACTGCTTAAACGAACGAGATCCGATTCATTGAATCTCTCTCATCTTGAGTTTAGGACATATATCCTTAGATAGATAGATGCCATGTGACACTGGAAGCAGCCCCCTTTGGGACTGATCCATGTTGAATCTCTTCAACATTGTCAATCTATCCAGAAGATCCTTATTCCTAGAATAAAGGTTGCCTCTCCCATGTTTTTCATGGAGAATTTTAATGAAAGCCAAGCTTTCACCAATTGTAGCATGGGAATGTCATTGCTAAGAAGTAATGCATCATCAACATATATGACAATGAATGTCAGTGCGCTCCCACTAACCTTTTTATATACACAAGAATCATCTTCGTTTTGAATGAAATCATATTCTTTTATGATCTCATCAAAATGTTGGTTCCAAGAACGCGATGCTTGCTTCAATCCATAAATGGATCGATTTAACTTGCAAACCTTGTTTGAATATTTTGGCAAGACAAAACCGTCAGGCTGTTGCATATAAACATCCTCCAAATGGTTTTCTTTATGGAAAACGGTTTTGACGTCCATCTGCCATATTTCATAATTGAAATATGCAGCAATAACAAGCAATATCAGAATGGATTTAATCATGGCAACATGTGATAAAGTTTCATCGTAATCGACACCATATCGTTGACGATATCCTTAAGTTACAAGCCTAGCTTTGTACGTTTGTATGTTGCCAACCATGTCTGTTTTCTTCTTGAAGACCCATTTGCTACCTATAGGCACAATTCCTTCTAGTACATCAACCAGTCTCCAAACTTGGTTGGTATACATGGAATCCATTTCGGACTTCATGGCTTCCTGCCATAAAGCGAAGTCGATACCTTATATCACTTCCTCATACGTAGCCAGTTCATATTCCTCAATAAGATTAATATCTACATGAGGTGAGATCAGAAACCCATACCTCTCAGGTTATTTTCTGACTCTCTCCGACCTACGCGGTTCTTATGTATTAGAAGATTGTGGTACAGTCTCATCCCTGATGGACTGTTCGTGTTCTGTGAGGGGGTCGGTGCCAGGAATAATATCACTCCAATTTTCATTGAGTTCTACTTTCCTCCCATTTACCACTGCATCTATGAATTCCTTTACGAGGAAAATTGCATGGAGAGCAACAAATATTTTTGTTCTCTTATGGGTTGTGGAAATAATATCCTTTGGTTTCCCTAGGATAACCAATTACAAATAGGCACTTATTTGATTTAGGTTCTAATTTTGTACCATCCAAACGTTAAACATATGCCCAGCATCCCCAAATCTTCAGGAATGAGAAACCCGGTTTCAGCCTGTCCATATTTCATGTGGAGTCTGTCCAACAGACTTTGACGGAACCTTATTCAAAATAAGTATTGCATTGTTCAATGCATATCCTCATAAAGAAATTGGTAGCTCAGTGCGACTCATTATTGACCTTACCATGTCCAACAAAGTTCAGTTTCTCCGTTCGGACACACCGTTCAATTGAGGTGTTCCTGGAGGAGTCCACTGTAAAAGAATACCATATTATTTCAAGTAATCTTGAAATTCTTTGCTCAAGTATTCTTTACCATGGTCCAATCGTAATGTTTTATACATTTACTGGTCTTTTTTTCTACTTCGTGTCGAAACTCTTTGAATTTCTCAAAAGTTTCTGACTTGTGTTTCATAGATACACATAACCATAACGCGATGCAACATCCATAAAGGTACGAAGTATTGATATCCACCTCTAGCCTGGCTAGACATGGGCCCACATACGTCTTCATAAACGAGGGCTAATAGCTCGGTGGCACATATACCTTTACCACTAAAAGGCGTTTTAGGCACTTTGCATAATAAATAAGATTCGCAGACATCATATGAATTAGTGTCAAATCCATCCAAGTATCCACTCTTCATAAGTGTGGATATACGAGTCTTGTTAATGTGTCCCAGACAACAATTCCATAGATAAGTTTCATCCGTGTTACTCAATTTGAGGCTTTTGTTTGTCATGTTATATGTTTGAGATTCATTTATATTCAAAATATAAAGACTATTATTAACATCTGCTGTACATATCAAAATGCCATATTTATATACAAAACACCTAGTGTTCCGGAATACAAAGGTATACCCGCATCAGGTTAAACAAGATATAGAGATGATGATCCTAGTCAAACTAGGTACAAAACAACAGTCACCTAATGTAATTACATGCCCCAAGGGCAGATAAAAAACATTGGTTCCAACGGCCAAAACAGCGACTCTCGTCCCGTTTCCGACTCATAGGTCAATCTCGCCTGAAGCGAGTCTCCTGCTAATCAGCAGATCCTACACATCAGTACATATGTGAGTACCACATCTAAAATCAAAAATCCAATTTTTTAAAACCAGTAGTGGACATGTTTATAACAAACATACCTGAAGCCGAAGCCTTGCCCGCCTTTACTTCCTTCATGTATGCCTTGTCTCTCGACAGTCACGCTTCTAGTGACCCTGTTTGCCACAATGTAGGCAGCCATCTTGGGATATGTCCTTAGTCTTCCCAAAAGACTGTGATGATTTGCCTTGCCCTTTTTCTTCCTTTTCTTCACACCCCTAGAAGCCTTCTGCCAAACCTTGGCCTTCTGAGATGTCGAAGTAAGGTATTCCTCGCGCTTCTTTCCCTTCAGAAGCTCTGGCTATGCTTCTTTAAGCATTGCCATCAACTCTCCAAGAGTCTTCTCTTGGTTCATCATGTTATAGTTCATGACGAACCACCCAGCAGTCGGGCAGAGACTGTAAGATCAAATCTATGGAAGTTTCAGCCTCAAAGGTTATGCCCAGCTGACCTAGTTGTTCGATGTCAGCAATCATTTGTGACATATAGTGCTCGACAGATGTACCCTCTGACATACGCGAGTGAAAGAGTTTCTTTTGCAATTTGTACTTCTGAGATCTAAAGTTAGATCTGTGAAGATCCTTCAATTTCAACATCATGTTATAAGGATCCAATCCTTTGTTCTGACGACGAAACTGAGGAGTCATGGCAAGCATGACAGATTGAGCAGTAAAAGTTATCATCTCGATGAGTCTTCCAAAGCTCATGATCAACTACCCGCTCATGTCCGGGCTCAGGCCCGAGAGGTCTGTCTATAACATAGAGCAACTTTTCGGCTTCTAGGACAATCTTGAGATTCATCTCCCAATCTGAAAAATTAGAGCCGTTAAAGACATTATCATCCAGGATGATGTCCCTAACGCTAATCTATCCAGCCATCTCGAATGCAATAGTCCAACTATCCAATCAACGATATCGGGTACACTCAAAATGTAATGGTTACTATAGTCAAACTATATAACTAACTACAAGTGGAGTAGTGTGAAAACACTCCAATTGTTAAATGAAAGCAATAAAAGATATTAGTCCAACTAATATATATTTATAACGACGATAAATAAAATAAAAGAGCGTGTTTAGCAAGTATAAACCTCTAACCCTCTTTGGAGTACTCGGGAAACCTAGTTTCCTAGTGGGCTATGATCCCGTTAAATAAAACACAATCTTGACTTTGGCCAACAAGCTGTATGAAACCTAACTAGGTAGATCTCTAAGATCAATTGGATCCCATCCAATTCCTAGATCTGGTAGGTGGACCTCCAAGTCCAAAACATATATCCAATATATCATCATAACCTTTTCCTCTAAATCAACTAAGCCTTGGCTTTGGCTCAACAAGCTTAATGATTCCAGTTAAACATGACCCATTGACAGTGGGAAAGCTTCGTAATCCACATCGATGTACAGAAGTGACCTTGAATCTGTCCAACAAGTCACAACTGCCCAAGACATGCGATGTGTAACAAAGCTTTCGTGGTTCAAACACATCCGCGATGGACAATGATCTCGACTTTGGCCAATAAATCGAAGTCAATGTTGGATCTTGAGAGAGAACCACTCAATGGAAGGAAAACACTAATATTAAAGTGAGGATTTTTCGCGTAAATTGGAAACCAATTTATTATCTTTTATCAGGTCTCATCATACACCCTTAAACATACATTCTAAAAGCATAATAAGGCGCGGATAAATTAATAATGATATGCGGATAGATATATAATACAATTTTTTCCTAGAACAAATCACTCTTTTTCCTCTCTCCCGCTAGCACTTTACATACTTCTACCCAATTACATAATATATTAGAGAAACCTCATTTGCATTGAGGGGAATTGGTGAGAAGAGAAATACAAATAGATAAGTAGGTGAAAGGCTGGACACGGAGGTACAATTTAATAAATAAGTACCATACTTACAACAATTTCCAAAATTTCCCACACCCATCTAATATCCATCCGATATACATTATTCATATAAATACATCCAAGTATTCACACAAAGCAGACTGTCAATCAATCTAATCCAATTAATTAATCTTTGATTAATGGCCATCCAATGTTCATACAACGATTTGATTTGCGCGAGTCTAACTCGTTTAAGAATAAATACTCAAAGTAAATATTCTTGAATTATATCGAACTACAATTTTAAATCCAATTTTAAATTGTATCCAATACTAATACATGTTTAATTCCAAATTAAACAATTACACTTATTTTATTGCATTTTAGACTTATATTTCCAAATCCAATCTAAATGGGTCTCAAAGGCCCAATTAGTATCCAATACTATTTAATTAAAGTCTAATGGGCTTTCAATTAATTCTTTAGGCATGGGCTTTGGCCATTATGGATCAACCCAAAATGCCAAGGCCCAATTAGGAATCACCCTATGCCAAAAATCAATTTAGGTCCATTAGGCCCAATTAATTATAAAAGGCCCAAAAGTCATATTTGGACTTTATGGAAATGGTTTTAGGCCAAATTGGATCCAACCCAATTGTCCGAAACCAAACTTGGTCCAACCAAGCCCATTAGCCCAAATATAACAAATTAGCCCAATCCAATTTTAAAGACTAATTTATATTAACATAATATTCTAATATCACATTAATTTAATTTAAAGTGTAATTAACATAATTAATCAATTAATCTAATGTTTCCAAAACACTAATTAATCCAATTAATCATGCTTAATTTCAAATTCATGTCCAACACAAAATTGAAGCAAAATCAACTCATCCATCAACATGCTCAAACTCACGGCAATTGCATAGCATAACATTCAATTTTGATTTCAATCCAATTAAATCAACAATCAATATTCATTTCGTGCATTTAACATATCCAATTGTCAAAATTCAAAAAATTAGCATGAGCATTTAAGGGTTCAAGTTTCGGCCAAGGCTTAGGATTTGGGGAAATTTTTGATCCAATCAATTTCAAAAATCCAATGATGCACAAATCCAATTCATCACCATCCAACCACAACCAAACAACCAATTTCAAATTTTCATACTCCAAGCATAAAATCCCCAAATTAAAGTTTAGAACCCTAGATTCAAATCATGCTAGATATGGCTCTGATACCATTGTTAGTGTCCTAGACATGCCATGGATCTCTAAATCATAAATGTTGTGGTCATAGCACCTTATCTAAGTATATATTCATCTCACAAGTCCTCTTATAGCACCTTATCTAAGTATATATTCATCCACAAAGTCCTCTCATATATGTATATCATTAAGAAAATAACCACTAATAACGATGATAGTTTTTCTTTTTTGAATAGTCATAAACGTCATATTTAATGAACTAAGAGAAGGCGATGCATACTTTAAAATAGTTATATAAAAAGATATTCTAGTACATATACACCAATATTCCTCATCTAAATTCCTTCAAATCATACTAGAAGTTAATTTTGTTCGTGTCCTAAACATGCCAAAGATCTCTAAATCATGATTTGTGTGTGAATATATCAAGATAAGTTGCGGAATATACTTACATTGATCGGTTGAAGTTCAAAACTTATTTGTTGGATGTAGAAGCTCCAAGCCTTAAATTGAATTCCAAACTCAATGGTGAGCTTCCCTATCACCTTAGTTGACTCCAAAAGTGCTAGCTTTTACGAACTTTTGAAGCAAAAATTTGCCCTCCATGGTTTGAGGCTCACGCCCAAAGAGAGAAGAAAAGAGGGATGATGAATAGTTCCAAACTTTATTCACATTCTAAAGTTATGTTGAATTGGTAGTTGTGTTGAGTAATTAATAATTAATACTTGCCAACCACTTCCATCAATGTGTAGACATTTGATGTAAGTAAGTGGGTCCCACCACTTTAATTCAAAATTCAAGTTGGCTTACACAACACACTTTAAGCCCGGATTCGTTTAATTTGATTAAATAAATTTTTCGTCGCGACGTAGTTAAATCTAATTTAATTAAATAATTATGCCTAGCAAAATTATTACGAAAGTGCTAACGAATTAATTCCAAATTAATTCGTTCGCTTGAATGAAAATCCAATTTTAATTCCATATCGAAATCCAATTTCAATTAATATATCCTATATATTATTTAAGCCCAATTAAATAATTAAATAGTAAAATCCATTTAACTATTAAATTTACTTTGGCGATTAATTCCAATTAATCGCGTTCTCTCTTCTTGACGAATTTAATCACAGATAAAATTCTTACCGTAATTAATCCCGGAATAATTTTCTCTCTCATAATTAATCCAGATTAATTCTGTTCGAGTCAAATGTAATCGATGAATCTTTTGGAAGCGACCCAAGAGATCCCTGGATATGTTGGCAGTAAAATACGGTCATCGGACTATCCAAACATGTGCGTACCCATAGTCACGTTCTCACCGATTTATAAGACATTGTGGGCTTCTTGATTCAAAATCCGAGTGGGCCCGTAACACATCCCGGGCTTGGGTTGGCTAATTCCGAATTAACGAATTTTTCGTTGCGAAGTAATTAAATCAAATTTAATTAAATAATTATGCATACAAAATTACTATTCACATCGCTAGCGAATTAATTCTAAATTTAACTCGTTCGCTCGAATTAAAATCTAATTTTAATTCCGCGTCGAAATCTAATTTCGTTTAATATATCGAATATATTATTTTATCGATTAATCCAAATTAATCATTTTCTCTCTTTAAATATATTTTATCTCAGATAAAAATTTCTCCGTAATTAATCCTAGATTAATTTTCTCTCTTATAATTAATCCCAGATTAATTATATCCGAGTCATACGTCATCGTTGAATCTTCGGGAAGCGACCCATGAGATCCCTAGATATGTTGGCAGTAAATTCGATCGTCGGACTATCCGAATACGTACGTACCCGGTACCACGCTCTTACCGATTTACATGACATGGTTGGCTTCTAGCAAAACACCGTGCCTACCCAATTCTCCAGAAATATTCTTAAAGGAATATATATAATCTGTATCAGGCGTAATATACGTAGTATTGCGTATTATGATCCAGTATCGGATGTCACAAGCAAGGCCTGGGGCTGGAGTTGTGTCTGCCCCGTACGAAGCATATATCGGACCTTTGGTAACAAGTCTCTATAATCGGATAATCATGACCTAGTCATATTATCCAGATGACTGCAGTACTAAAGAGTACTAGTTCTGTATCCTGCGTGATCATCAACTCCATATGACTGAAGTGATACTTCCATCTTGACACCACACCCAATACACTACGATTCTCAATATACCCAGAAGAGGCGTACACAGAACCTGTTAAAATCCCGGACGACCAAAACCAAAGTATACTGATTGTCGCAAGTATTAGGGATGCAAGTATCAGGTTAAGACCAAATACACTTACCTTGATTCGGACTTCCATAGACACATACCAATGGAATTCCGAGGGGTCTATCCAGAGCGAAGCTGTTTCCGTACCATCGATAAACACAACCTCCTATCACACTTGCATAAGTATCCAATACTTAAATATATGAGAACTATGTCGTTATGCTCCCACAACGCGCACAAGTGCAATACTAGTCTATTCCGCATTATCGATGTCCAATCTCGATAATACTATGACTAGAGATATTTTAATGATTAAACCTTAGTGGATTAATATTGTCTCACATCTTATTAATCCGGAACTAATCATATGGACTTTTATCATTTATATATCCCGGTAATCTAATTACAAATGATAAAAGAGCAATTTCCTTTGTCACATAGTTAATTTGTACAACAACACCATGTTCTGTACAAATAGTGATGTTATGGGTCATAATTGTCCAACAATCTCCCACTTGACCTATAGCCAATCACTCAAATGTCCTACAACTGAACTATGTACGGGTCGCTCAAACTTCTGCTGAGAAACTGCTTTCATTATCGGATTTGCAAGGTTGTCATCTGATGTGATTTATTCGATCACTGAATTGACACGATATATGATCCGACGAATCAGATGAAACCATTTGAAGTTCATACTTGGATCGTTGATGAGACCATTAATTCTTTAGCCTGTGCTGTAGCCTAGCTCAACTGCTAACATAACTATTCCTTATCTAATTAGGATTATTATAGATCCAAATTGCTTCTATTGCTGCCTCAACTACAGTAATATTCCGCTTTTGTTGTTTATTCGGCAACAATATCTTGCTCGGAAGATTTTCAGCTCACCGTTCCGTTATTTAAACTATATAGTACCCTTATTACGACTTATAGTCATTTTTATCGGTTAGGAAACTTGCAACAGTGAACCCAGTCACTTCAAGTTCTCATTCTCCATAGCTTAAGAAAGCATCCTTAGTTCATCTAAGATACTTAAGGATGTTCTTAACATCAATCCAGTGACCATCACTTGGATTGCCCCGATTGTGACTCCATATGCTCAAAGCATATGAGACACAGGTCGTGTACATATTTTTCAATGTACGAGTTCTCGGAGAGTGCCCACAACTTTTAGATCTATCCCAGTAGATCCTTATTCCTAGAATAAAGGTTCTCTCCCAAGTTTCTATCGAGAATTTTCTTGAAAGCCAAGCTTTCACCGATTGTATTGGGGAATGTCATTTCCAAGAAATGATATTTCATCATTATATAGGACAATGATTATCAGTGCGCTCCCACTATCTTTCTTATATACACAAGAATTATATTCGTTTTGAATTAAATCATATACCATTATGATTACATCAAAAAACTAGTTCCAAAAATGTAATGATTGCTTCAATCCATAAATGGATCGAATTAAATTACAAACCTTGTTTTCTTGTTAAGGTATGAAAAAACCGTTTAAGGAAAGTGGTTTTGATGTTCAGTTGCCATATTTCATAAATGAAACATGCAGCATTAGCAAGCATTATCCAAATGGATTTAATCATGGCAACATGTAAAAGGTTTCGTCGTAATCGACACAATGTTGATAACGATACCTCTTTCTACAAGCCTAGCTTTTTACGTTTGTTTGTTGCCATCCACGTATGTCTTCCTTGAAGACTCATTTAGTACCGATAGACACAATGCCTTCCGGTACAACAACCAGTATCCAAACTTGGTTGGTTTACATGGAATCTATTTCGGACATCATGACACTTTGCCATAATAGGGAGTCGATACCTTGTATAACTTCCTTATACATAGTCAGTTTGTGTTCCTCAATAAGATTGACATCTTTACGAGGTGAGATCAGAAACTCATACCTCCCAGGTTGTTTTCTGACTCTCTCCGACTTACGCGGTTCTTGTGTATTCGAAGATTATGGTACAGTTTCATCCCTGATGAACTGTTTGTGTTCCATTAAGGAATCGGTGCCTAGAACAGTCTTACTCCGATTTTCATCGAGTTTTACTTTCCTCCCACTTACCACTGCATATTGGTATTCCTCTTAGGAAAACTGCATGGAGAGCAACAATTACATTGTTCTCTTGTGATTTGTATAAGTACTATACTTTGGTTTCCCTAGGATAACCTACAAATTAGGCACTTATCCGATTTGGGTTTTAGTTTGGTATTATCCAAACACATGCATAGCATTCCCAAATATTCAGGAATGAGAAAACCCGGTTTCTTTCCTGTTCATATCTAATATGAAGTCTGTCTAACAGACTTTCATGGAACCTTATTCAAAATAAGTTTTGCACTATTTAATGCGTATCCCTAAAGGAAAATGGTAGCTCAGAGCGACTCATAATTAACCTTACCATGTCCAACAAAGTTCGGTTTCTCTGTTCGGACACACCGTCAAATTGAGGTGTTCCGGGAGGAGTCCATATGAAAGAATACTATACTCTTTCAAGTAATCGAGAAACATATTGCTTAAGTATTTTCCATCATGGTCTAATCGTGACGGTTTAATACTTTAGCCGGTCTGTCTGTCTACTTCGTGTCGAAACTCTTGAATTTATCAAAAGTTTCCGATTTATGTTTCACAAGAAACACATAACCATAACGCGATGCCCATCCGTAAAGGTTACGAAGTGTTCATATCCACCTCTAGCCTAGCTAGATATGGGCCAACTTACATCACTATGAACGAGGGCTAACAGATCGGTGGCACTTGCACTTTTACCAAGTAAAAGGGGTTTTAGGGCACTTTGCCTATAACTAGTTTCGTAGACATTATTTGATTAGAATCAAATCCGTCCTAGTACCCATTCTCATTCTTCGAAGTGTGGATATACGATCTTGTTATGTATCCCAGACAACAATGCCCTTTTAAGTCTCATATGATTAATTCATTTGAGCTATTTGTTTGTCATGTTATAAATGTTTGAATTCATTTAATTCAAAATATAAATACTGTCATTCACATCTAATGTGTTTATCTCAATATCAACTTTATAAATAAAACACTTAGTATTTCTAGAATATAAAGGTATCAACCCGAAACGGGTTAAACTTAGATATAGAGATAATGTTTCTAGTCAAACTAGGTGAATTATAACAGTTTCCTAATTTAGTAACAATACCCAAAGGAGTTCCTAAAACTTAGGTTTCTATATTAAAAAACAGCAACTCTCTCGCGTTTCTGACTCGTAGGTTGATCTCAACTAAGTCGTATCCTACTTATTAGCAGATTTCTGCACTCAGTACTATATATTCCATATCTAAGTATCAAAATCCCATTTTGCAACTATTAGTGAACATGTTATGACAAACAGGTTTAAAGCCAGCCTTGCCCGTCTTCTCTCCCTCCTTCACGTCTGCCTTGTCCATACGGCAGTCCGCTTCCATGACCCAGTCTGCTACAGTTAGACGACCTCTTGGATCTAATCCTTTGTCTTCCCAAAAAGCTTGATTATTTTGCCTTTGCCCATTTTAAAAGCTCTGCTCTGTTTTCCTAGGCATAGCCTTCAATCAACTCTCCATAGTTTTCTCTTGGTTCAAAATGACTTGCCCCAGCTGTCCGGTAGGACTATAAGGATCAAATCTTGGTAGTCTCGGCCACGTAGGTATGCCCAGCTAACCACTGATCGATGTCATCATCATCTGCGACAAACCCTTGTTGCTAGGCAGATGGGTACCCTCCTTATATACACGGCGAATTCTAAGATCTAAGAATAGATCTAATGAAGATCCTTAATTTCAACATCATGGTATAGGCTCGAATCCTTAATTTTTGATTACAGAATTAAAGAGTCATTTCGGTAGCATAATGATGAGCACTAAAGTTATCATCACCATGATGTTTAGACAATTATGACCCATAGCGTCACTGTTTGTAAAAGACATTGTGTTTTTGTACAAAATTAACTATGTAGTAATGAATTTGCCTTTTACCGTTTCGTAATTTATTTACTTTGATATAGAAATGGTAGAAGTCCTTATGATTATTTCTGGATTGAGATGATATGAGACAGTATCAATCCATAAAAGTTTAATCATTAAATATCCCTAGTCGTAGTATTATCGAGACTGGACATCGATAATGCGGAATAGACTAGTATTGCACTTGTGCGCGTTGTGAGAGCATAACGGCACAGTTCTCATATGTTTAAGTATTGGATACTTATGCAAGTGCGAAAGGAGGTTGTGTTTTACCGATGGTACGGAAAATAGCTTCGCTCTGGATAGACCCCGCGGAATCCCATTGGTAGTATGTATATGTGTATATAGGAGTCTGCTTCAGGGTAGGTGTATTTGGTCTTAACCTGAGACTTGCATCGCTAGTACTTGCGATAATCGGTAAACTTGGTTTTGGTCGTCCAGGGCTTTAACAGGTTCTGTGTGCGCCTCTTCTAGGTTTATTGAGAATCGTAGTGTATTGGATGTGATGTCAAGATGGAAGTATCACTTCAGACATATGGAGATGATGATCACCCAGGGATTCAGAACTAGTTCTCTATAGTGTTGCAACCATCGAGATAATATGACAAGGTCATGATTATCCGATTCAAAGAGACTAGTTGTTTGATATCCGATATGTGTTTCGTACGGGGCAGACACTATTCCAGCCCCAGGCCTTTCACGTGACATCTGATACTGGATCGCTATACGCAATACGATATATACTACGCCTGAAATAGATTATATATTCCAGTAAGAATATTTCTGGAGATTGGGTAGGCACGGTGCTTTGCTAGAAGCCAACCATGTCTTGTAAATCGTTAAGCACGTAGTACGATGTACTCACTTTATCGGATAGTCCGATAACCGGATTTACTGCCAACATATCCAGAGATCTCTTATGTCGCTTCCCAAAGATTCACCGATGACAGTTGACTCGATTAAAATTAATCTGAGATTAATTAAGAGAGAGAAAATTAATCTGGGATTAATTTAAGCTTTATTTAATCTGGGATTAAATGTGTTCGGAAGAGAGAGAACACGATTAATTTGGAATTAATCGGTAAAATAAATTTAATAGTTAAATTTGATTTTTCTATTTAATTTATTCGTATGGGCTAAAATTAATATATCAGATATATTATATGAATTGGATTTCATTACGAAATTAAAGTCGGACTTTAATACGAACGAACGAATTAATTTAGAATTATTCGTAAATGACGTTCGTAATATATTTGCGAGGCATCGTTATTTAATTAAATAAGATTTAATTATTTAGCGACGAAAGTTCGTTTAATCGGATTAAACGGATCCGAGCCGCGTAAATGTTCGTAGAGACATTTGAATTTTGAATTCAAATGTGGGGCCCACTTCACATGTGGTAGTTGGGAGGGTAGTTGGCATTTATGCCATACCACTTGCTTTTCAACCACCTTTTTGGTTTTGTGAAACCATTTACCCAACTACCAAGTTTAGGTGAAAAGGGTAAACCCTTTTACTAAAAACTTATCTCTCTCTCATTTGTAACATTGAACAAATACAAACCCTAGAAACACATGGCTTGGGCGTGAGCTTCTTGTTCTTCTTCTCATTGATTTTGTGGCAAATCAAGTTAGCTAGCACTTCAAGAATCAACAAAGGTGATAGGGAAACAACTCAAAGCTTGGAATCAACACAAAGGTTGGATCTTGGAGATCTTCATTCTCAACTCAAAGCTTGGAATCTACAAAGTTGGATCTTGGAGATCATTCTTCAAATTTAAAAGCTCAAATCCGTTCGTTGTAAGTATTTCCGCAACTTATAATGATCTTAATCACATTTTTCATGCTTATTAGATCCTTGGCATGTTCTAGGAACACTAACAATGGTATCATGAGCCAATTTTAAGCATGAAAATTTTAGGGTTCTTGAGCCTAAAATTTGGGGCTTTTATGTTTTGAACATGATTCTTTCAAATTGATGCTTTGAGCATGCTTAGAATATGATAACTTAGAGTTATGCATGATTAGATTTGAAATAAATCAATGAATCAAAATAAAAAAATCCTTAGTTGGCCGAATTCACAGTGCAGTGGACTGCATTTTTTTGTTTTTTGTAACATGAAATATGTGTTTAAATGCATGTTTAAATGTTGATTGTTGGTTTGATTGATTAGAATCAAAGTCAATAATGTTTATGTTAAAATCAAAGAGCATGTTGAGCATGAAATGATGTATTTTGGATTCAATTTGTGTTGAGCATGAAATGATGATTTTGGCTTCAATTTGTGTTGAGCATAAATTGTTGGTTTAAGCATGATTAATTAAGTTAATTGGTATTTTGGAAATATTGAGTTTAATTAATTAATCATGGCTAATACACTTTAATTAAAATAATTGTGATATTTGGAATATTATAATTATGTTAATAAGCCTTTAAAATGAATTGGGCTAAAAGTGTGTATTTGGGCTTAATGGGCTTGGTTTGACCAAGTTTGGTTTTGGACTTTTGGATTGGATCCAATTGGGCCCAAAACCAATTCCATAAAGTCCAAATACATCACTTGGACTTTAAAGAATTTAATTGGGCCTAATGGGCCTAAATTGATTTGTTGGCAATAGGGTGATTCCTATTGGGCCTTGGCATTTTGGGTTTGATCCATTATGGCCAAAGCCCATGCCTTAAGAATCAATTAAAAGCCCATTGGACTTTAATTAAAGGACATTGGATGTTATTGGGCCTTTGAGACCCATTAAGATTGGATTTGGAATCCAAGTCTTTAAGGCAAATAAATAAGTGTAAATATTTAATTTGGAATTAAATTGGAATTAGTATTGAATACAAATAAATTGGATTTAAAGTTGTAGTTCAAATAATTCAAGAATACTTACTTTGAGTATTTATTCTTAAACGAGTTTGACTCGCGCAAATCAAATCGTTGTTTGAACATTGGATGATCATTAATTCAAAGATTAATTAATTGGATTAGATTGATTGAATAACATGATTTGTATGAATACATGAATGTGTTGTATGAATAATGTATATCGGATGGATATTAGAAGGGCGAGGGCAATTTTGGAAATTGTAATAAATTTAGAATTTATTAAATTGGACCTGCGTGTCCAGCCTTTTATCTCCTTATTCTTTGTATTTCTCTTCTCACCAATTCCCCTCAATGTAAATGAGGTTTCTTTATTGTATTATGTTATTGGGTAGAAGTTAGAATAGTTCTAGCCGGGGAGGAAAGTGAGTGATTTGTTCTAGGAACAATTTGTGACATATCCATCCGCATATCATTATTAATTTACTTTTTGCGCTTTATGATGTTTTAGAAGCATGCTTAAGGGTGTATGATGAGACCTTAACAAAGATAATAAATTGGTTGCCAATTTACGCGAAAAACCCTCAAAACATATTAAGCGTTTTTCCTTCCGTTGAGTGATTCTTACTCAAGATCCAAAGTTGGCATTGGTTTGTTGGCCAAAGTCAAGACCTTTGTCAATTGCGGATGTGTTTGAATCATGAGAGTTTTGTTCCATATCGGTGTCTTGTCCAAGTCGTGATTTGTTGGCCAAAGTCAAGATCACTTCTTGTCCATCGACATTGATTACGAAGCTTTCCATGTCAATGGGTCCCGCTTAACTGGAATCATTAAGCTTGTTGTGCCAAAGCCAAGGCTTAGTTGATTCAGAGGAAAAAGGTTAGGAAAATATATTGGATATATTGGCATATATATTGTATATATGTTTCGGACTTGGAGGTCCACCTACCGGATCTAGGAATTGGATGAGATCCAATTGATCTTAGAGATCTACCTAGTTAAATATCATACAGCTTGTTGGCCAAAGTCAAGGTTGTGTGTTATTTAACGGGATCCTAGCCCACTAGGAAACTAGGTTTCCCGAGTACTCGACAGAGGGTTAGAGACTCGCCGAAAAATAGTGGGAGGCTAGTATTGAATTTGCAATTTCATTCAGATACTTAGCTTTACGCGCTTTCAAATTATTTCGTCAAAATTATTTTAGTTGGACTAATACAATGTTATTTTTCTTGTAACAGTTAGACTGTACCCAAATATCGTTGACTAGATAGTTGGACTATCGTAGCCAAGATGACTGGAAAGGGAAATGTCCGAGACATTATCATGGGCGAAAATGTCTTCAAGGGCACGAACTTTGCCGATTGGGAAATGAATCTAAGGATAGTCCTTGGAGCCGAGAGGCTACTATATACTATACAGAGACCTCTTGGGCCTAAGCCCAAACCTGATGAGCTACTTGAGCTGGAGCTTTGGAAGACTCACAGCGATGATTGTGATACTGCTCAGTCTATTATGCTTGCTTCTATGACTCAGCATTTCCGTCGACAGAACAGGACTTGGATCCCTATAACATGTTGGCAGGTTGCAAGATCTTCACCCGATCTAACCGGAGATATGAGTTAGTAAAGAAGCTCTTTCGTTCACGTTTGTCAGAAGGCATGTCTGTTGAGTCCCATGTGGCACAGATGATTGCTGACATAGATGAGCTGGCTGAGATGGGGATAGTCTTTGAGGCTGAGATTACCATAGATATGGTCCTGCAATCTCTCCCCGACACTTGGAGACAGTTCATCATAAACTATAATTTGATGAACACTGATGATACTCTTGGAGACTTATTGTCGGTTCTCAAGGAAGCCGAGAAGAGCTGCTTAAGGGCAACAAGCGCGAGGCGCACTTTGCTTCGACATCTCATACACCGAGGGCTGGGCTCAAGGCGACTGGAGGTGTGAAGAAGAAGAAGCATAAAGGAAAGGGCAAGGCCAAATCGTCAAAGGCTTCTGGGAAGCCTAAGGACAAATCTCAGGATGTTTGCCTCCAGTGCGGCAAGCGGGGTCACTGGAAGCGTGACTGCCGCGAGTACAAGGCGCTCCAGAAGGAGATTAAAGCGGGCAAGGCACCGGCTTCAGGTATGTTTGTTATTGAGATAAACATGACTACTTCTAGTTTAAAAAATTGGATTTTTGATTCTGGTTGTGGTACTCATATATGTACTGATGTGCAGGATCTGCAGATTAGCAGGAGACTGGCCTCAGGGGAGATTGATCTACGCGTCAAATGGGGCACCAGTCGCCGTTTTGGCCGTTGGCACTTTTGTTTTAGAACTGCCTTCGGGGCATGTACTTAAACTTTCAGATTGTTATTATGTACCTAGTTTGACTAGGAATATTATCTCTGTATCTTGTTTGACCCAATGCGGGTACACTTTTGTATTCCGAAACACTGGGTGTTTTGTTTAAAATGATTTTTTTGAGATATGTTCTGCTGATGCTAATAATGGTCTTTATATTTTGAATATAAATCAATCTCAAACATATAATGTAACAAACAAAAGGCTCAAACGAGTAACAAAGATGAAACTTATATGTGGCATTGTCGTCTGGGACACATAAACAGACTCGCATATCCACACTTTCGAAGAGTGGGTACTTGGACGGATTTGATCCAAATTCATATGACGTCTGCGAATCTTGCTTATTAGGCAAAATGCCTAAATCACCTTTTAGCGGTAAGGGTGAACGCGCACCGAACTGTTAGCCCTCGTTCATAGTGACGTTTGTGGGCCCATGTCTAGCCAGGCTAGAGGTGGATATGAATACTTCGTAACCTTTACGGATGATGCATCGCGTTATGGTTATGTGTATCTTATGAGACACAAGTCGGAAACTTTTGAGAAATTCAAAGAGTTTCGACACGAAGTTGAAAAACAGACCGGCAAGAGTATAAAGACATTACGGTCGGACCGTGGTGGCGAATACTTGAGCAATGAGTTTCTAGATTACTTGAAAGAATATGGTATTCTTTCACAGTGGACTCCTCCTGGAACACCGCAATTAAACGGTGTGTCCGAACGGAGAAACCGAACTTTGTTGGACATGGTAAGGTCTATGATGAGTCGCACTGAGCTACCTATTTCCTTCTGGGGATATGCATTAAACAATGCAATTCTTATTTTGAATAAGGTTCCATCAAAGTCTGTACAACAGACTCCGTATGAGATATGGACAGGAAAGAAACCGGTTTTCTCATTCCTGAAGATTTGGGGATGCTGGGCATATGTCAAACGTTTGGAAGGTACTAAACTTGAGCCCAAATCGGATAAATGCCTATTCGTAGGATATCCTAGGGAAACCAAAGGATATTACTTCTATCACCCACGAGAGAACAAAGTATTTGTTGCTCTACATGCGGTTTTCCTTGAGAAGGAATTCCTAAATGCAGTGGTTAGTGGGAGGAAAGTAGAACTTGATGAAAATCGGAGTGATACTGTTCCTTGGCATAGAATCCTCAACGGAACAAGAACAGTCCATCCGGGATGAGACTGTACCACAATCTTCTATTACACAAGGACCGCGTAGGTCGGAGAGAGTCAGGATACAACCTGAGAGGTATGGGTTTCTGATCTCACCTCATGTAGATATTAATCTCATTGAGGATACTGAACCGGCTACGTATGAGGAAGCGATACAAGATATCGATTCCGCTTTATGGCAAGAAGCCATGAAGTCCGAAATGGATTCCATGTACACCAACCAAGTTTGGACACTGGTTGATGCACCAGAAGGCGTAAAGCCTATTGGATGCAAATGGGTCTTCAAGAAGAAGACCGACATGGATGGCAACGTACAAACGTACAAAGCTAGGCTTGTAGCGAAGGGGTATCGTCAACGACATGGTGTCGATTACGACGAAACTTTTCTCCCGTTGCCATGATTAAATCCATTCGGATAATGCTTGCTATTGCTGCATATTTCGATTACGAGATATGGCAGATGGACGTTAAAACCTGCTTTCCTTAACGGAAACCTTTTGGAGGATGTTTTATATGCAACACGCCTGACGGTTTTATCGTGCCTAAACTTGCAAACAAGGTTTGTAAGTTAAATCGGTCCATTTATGACTGAAGCAAGCATCGCGGTCATGGAACCAACGTTTTGATGAGATCATAAAGAATATGATTTCATTCAAAACGAAGATGATCCTTGTGTATACAAGAAGGTTAGTGGGAGAGCACTGACTTTTATTGTCCTTTATGTTGACGATGTATTTTATGGGCAATGACATTCCCATGTTAACATCGGTGAAGGCTTGGCTTTCATTAAAATTCTCCATGAAAGATCTGGGAGAAGCAGCCTATATTCTAGGAATAAGATCTACCGGGATAGATCTAGAAAGCTGCTTGGACTCTCCCAGAGCACGTACATTGACAAAGTGTTGAAAAGATTCAACATGGATCAGTCCAAGAGGGGACTGTTACCAGTGTCACATGGCATCACTCTATCTAAGGACATGTGTCCTAAAACTCAAGATGAGAGAAACAACATGAGTCGGATACCGTTCGCCTCGGCAGTCGGATCGATCATGTATGCCATGATATGTACGCGACCTGATGTCGTATGCTTTGAGCATGTGTAGTCGTATCAGGCCGATCCAGGTGATGGTCACTGGATGGCGGTTAAGAACATCCTTAAGTATCTTAGACGAACTAAGGATGCTTTCTTAGTTTATGGAGATGGAGAACTTGAGGTAACTGGGTATACCGATGCAAGTTTCCAAACCGATAAAGACGACTCTAAGTCGCAATCCGGGTACATATTTTGTTTGAACAACGGAGCAGTAAGCTGGAAATCTTCCAAGCAAGAGACTGTTGCCGATTCAACAACAGAAGCGGAGTATATTGCTGCAGCTGAAGCAGCAAAAGAGGCAGTTTGGATCCGTAAATTCCTAATTGGATTAGGAGTAGTTCCGTTAGCAGCTGAGCCCGTTCCATTGTATTGTGACAATAACGGGGCTATAGCGCAGGCTAAGGAACCGCGGTCTCATCAACGATCCAAGCATGTTCTTCGACGTTTCCATCTGATTCGTGAGATCATACATCGTGGCGATGTGAAGATCGAGAAGGTCGCATCAGATGACAATGACAACATTGCAGATCCGCTGACGAAAGCTATTTCACAGCAGAAGTTTGAGAAACATATACATAGTTCAGGTGTTAGATGCTTGAGTGACTGGCTATAGGCCAAGTGGGAGATTGTTAGACAATTATGACCCATAGCGTCACTGTTTGTAAAAGACATTGTGTTTTTGTACAAAATTAACTATGTAGTAATGAAATTGCCTTTTACCGTTTGTTAATTTATTTACTTTGATATAGAAATGGTAGAAGTCCTTATGATTAGTTCCGGATTGAGATGATATGAGACAGTATCAATCCATAAAGGTTTAATCATTAATATCCCTAGTCGTAGTATTATCGAGACTGGACATCGATAATGCGGAATAGACTAGTATTGCACTTGTGCGCGTTGTGAGGGCATAACGGCACAGTTCTCATATGTTTAAGTATTGGATACTTATGCAAGTGCGATAGGAGGTTGTGTTTTACCGATGGTACGGAAAACAGCTTCGCTCTGGATAGACCCCGCGGAATCCCATTGGTAGTATGTATATGTGTCTATGGGAGTCCGCTTCAGGGTAGGTGTATTTGGTCTTAACCTGAGACTTGCATCGCTAGTACTTGCGACAATCGGTAAACTTTGGTTTTGGTCGTCCAGGGCTTTAACAGGTTCTGTGTGCGCCTCTTCTAGGTTTATTGAGAATCGTAGTGTATTGGATGTGATGTCAAGATGGAAGTATCACTTCAGACATATGGAGATGATGATCACGCAGGGATTCAGAACTAGTTCTCTATAGTGTTGCAACCATCGAGATAATATGACAAGGTCATGATTATCCGATTCAAAGAGACTAGTTGCTTGATATCCGATATGTGCTTCGTACGGGGCAGACACTATTCCAGCCCCAGGCCTTGCACGTGACATCTGATACTGGATCGCTATACGCAATACGACGTATACTACGCCTGACATAGATTATATATTCCAGTAAGAATATTTCTGGAGAATTGGGTAGGCACGGTGCTTTGCTAGAAGCCAACCATGTCTTGTAAATCGGTAAGCACGTGGTACGAGGTACTCACTTTATCGGATAGTCCGATAACCGGATTTACTGCCAACATATCCAGATCTCTTGGGTCGCTTCCCAAAGATTCACCGATGACAGTTGACTCGATTAGAATTAATCTGGGATTAATTAGAGAGAGAAATTAATCTGGGATTAATTGAAGCTTTATTTAATCTGGGATTAAATGTGTTCGGAAGAGAGAGAACACGATTAATTTGGAATTAATCGGTAAAATAAATTTAATAGTTAAATTTGATTTTTCTATTTAATTTATTCGTATGGGCTAAAATTAATATATCGGATATATTAATATGAATTGGATTTCATTACGAAATTAAAGTCGGACTTTAATACGAACGAACGAATTAATTTAGAATTAATTCGTAAATGACGTTCGTAATATATTTGCGAGGCATCGTTATTTAATTAAATATGATTTAATTATTTAGTGACGAAAGTTCGTTTAATCGGATTAAACGGATCCGAGTCGCGGTAAATGTTCGTAGAGACATTTGAATTTTGAATTCAAATGTGGGCCCACTTCACATGTGGTAGTTGGGAGGGTAGTTGGCATTTATGCCAATACCACTTGCTTTTCAACCACCAGTTTTGGTTTTGTGAAACCATTCTCTCAACTACCAAGTTTAGGTGAAAAGGGTAAAACCCTTTTACTAAAACTTATCTCTCTCTCATTTGTAACACTTGAACAAAATACAAACCCTAGAAACACATGGCTTGGGCGTGAGCTTCTTGTTCTTCTTCTCATTGATTTTGTGGCAAAATCAAGTTAGCTAGCACTTCAAGGAATCAACAAAGGTGATAGGGAAACAACTCAAAGCTTGGAATCAACACAAAGGTTGGATCTTGGAGATCTTCATTCCTACTCAAGCTTGGACTCTACAAAGGTTGGATCTTGGAGATCTCATTTCACTCAAATTTAAAAGCTCAATCCGTTCGTTGTAAGTATATTCCGCAACTTATAATGATCTTAATCACATTTTTTATGCTTATTAGATCCTTGGCATGTTCTAGGAACCAACACATGATCTTCCAAAACTCATGCTCTCTATTCACTCAACTCCGGCTTACCCGAGAGGTGTTCTATCAAAGAATAACTTCTCAGTCCCAGGACTGCCTGAGTTCTATTCCCTTTTGAAATATTAAAGCCATTTAAAGACATTTCCACCTAGTATTATGTTTTCTAACGCTAATCTTTCAGTTATCTTGATTCCAATAGTCCAAATATCTAATTAACGATTTCGGGTACCATTGAATATAATGATACTATAGTCTAACTATATAATCAACTTAATTTGTTGGTTAAATTCAAATATATTGATTACTATAATCCAATTATATATCAACTATAATTGAAGTTTTTGAATACATTCTAACGTTTAATTTAAAACAACAATTAAATATTAGTCCAACTAATATATTCATGTAATGACAAAAATGAAAATGAGAGCGTATTGGCAAGTATCTAAACGAAATTGAAAATTAATACTTCCTCCACTATTTTTCGGCGAGCCTCTAACCCCTGTTGAGTACTTTGGGAAACCTAGTTTTCCTAGTGATCTAGGATCCCGTAAATAACACACAACCTTGACTTTGCCAACAAGATGTATGATATTTAACTGGTAAATCTCTAATATCAATTGGATCTCATCCAATTCCTAGATCCAGTAGGTGCACATCCAAGTCTGAAACATATTCTAATATATGCCAATATATTCAATATATTCCCTAACCTTTTTCCTCTAATCAACTAAGCCTTGGTTTTGGCACAACAAGCTTAATGATTCCAGTTAAGTGGGACCCATTGACCTTGGAAAGCTTCGTAATCGATGTCGATGGACAAGAAGTGATCTTGACTTTGGCCAACAAATCACAACTTGGACAAGACATGTGATATGGAACAAAGCTTTCATGATTCAAACACATCCGCGATAGACAAAGGTCTTGACTTTGGCCAACAAACCAGTGCCAATCTTGGATCTTGAGAGAAATCACTCAATGGAAGGAAATCACTTAATATTTGTTGAGGGTTTTTCGCAGAATTGGCAACCAATTAATTATCTTTGATTAGGTCTCATCATACACCCCTTAAGCATGCATTCTAAAAGCATAATAAGGCGCGGTAAATAAATTAATAATGATATGCGGATTGATATTTAAAACATTTTATTCCTAAAACAAATCTCTCCATTTCCTCTCTCCCGCTAGCACAAATCTTACTTCTACCCAATTACATAACACTTCTAAAGAAACCTCATTTACATTGAGGGGAATATGTGAGAAGAGAAATACAAAGAATCAAGAGGTAATAGGCTTGACACGCAGGTCCAATTTAATAAATTCTAAATTTATTACAACATTTTCCAAAATTGCCCTCACCCATCTAATATCTATCCGATATACATGATCCATACACCACATCCATGTATTCACACAAAGCATGTTATCAATCAATCTAATCCAATTAATTAATCTTTAATTAATGACCATCCAATATTCAAACAACGATTTGATTTGCGCGAGTCCAACTCGTTTAAGAATAAGTACTCAAAGTACGAATTCTTGAATTATATCAAACTACAATATTAAATCCAATTTAATTTGTATTCAATACTAATTCTTTATTTAATTCCAAATTAAATAATTACACTTTATTAATGAGCCTTTGCGACTTAGATTCTAAATCTAATCTTAACGGGTCTCAAAGCCCAATTAACATCCAATGTCAATTTAATTAAAGTCCAATGGGCTTTCAATTAATTTATAAGGCATGGACTTTGGCAACCAAAGCCCAATAAGGAATCACCCTTGCCAAAAATCAATTTAGGCCCATTAGGCCCAATTAAATTTTAAAAGGCCCAATTATCATATTTGGACTTTATGGAAATGGTTTTAGGCCCAATTGGATCCAACCAATTAACCTAAACCAAACTTGGCCCAACCAAGCCCATTAAGCCCAAATACAACATTTTAGCCCAATTCCAAATTAAGCCCAATTAATTAAATTCTAATATTCCAAATTTCATAATTTAATTAATTAAAGTGTATTAGCCATAATTAATTAGTTAATTAATATTTCCAAAACACCAATTACACTAATTAATCATGCTTTAATTAACCAACTTATGTCCAACACAAATTGAAGCAAAATCAATCCTAACATGCTTCCTAAGCTCTCGGCAATATGGTGATTTTTATATCAATTTTGATTTCAATCCAATTAAATCACAAACTAATATATCCCATGCATTTTAAACACATCCAATTGTCTAAAATTCAAAAATCACCAAGAGCTAGGGTTCCAAGTTTATTCGGCCAAGCCTCAAAATTTGGGAAAATTATTCCAATTAATTTTTCTTCAAATTGATCATGCACAACTCAAAGTTAATATATTATAAGCATGCTCAAACAAAAAATTTGATCAAAACATGCTCAAATCAAAAATACCCAAATTAAAGTTAAGAACCCTAAATTCAATTTCATGCTCAATTATGGCTCTGATACAATTGTTGGGTTTTCTAGGTCAAACCAAGATCAAATTAAGCAAGAAATCATGTGAATACAACAAAGTAAGAATGCAAAAAATACTCACTTTGATCGGATTTTGGATGCGTTGAACATAAAAATTTTCCTCCTTGATGAATTCGGCCAAGCCCTTTGTGTTGATCTTCAAGCTCCAAGCTTTGAGTGTTGATTCCAAGCTCAAAGATTGGTTTCCCTATCACCTTTGAATGACTCATTGTGTGTGCTAGCACTTGTGATTTTTGAATCAAAAATCAAAAGAGATGAACCCTAGGTTCACGCCCAAAATGGAGAGAAAAAGAGAAGGCCATTCAGCCATGGTGAATAAAAGAGAGAGAATGAATATTGTGTTGTGTAATCCAATTACCAAATTGAAAGTCATATACCAAATAATAATAAAATGGTAAAATATCTTTCAATCCATCACATTTGTGTGTTTTACACACAATCACCTACCAACAACTTCCATCAACTTAAAGTGACAAAGTTGACTAGTGATGTGACTTGTGATGTGACTTGTGGGCCCCACTTGATTCAAAATCTGAGTGGGCCCGCACACATCTCGGGCTCGGGTTCGCTAATTCTGAATTAAAGAATTTTCCGTTGCGACGTAATCAAATCAAATTTAATTAAATAATTATGCCTAGTAAAATTACTATTCACATCGCTAGCGAATTAATTCTAAATTAACTCATTCGCCCGAATTAAAATCTAATTTTAATTCCGCGTCGAAATCTAATTTCGTTTAATATATCGAATATATTATTTTATCGATTAATTCCAAATTAATCGTTCTCTCTCTTTAAATAGTATTTTATCCCAAATAAAATTTCTCTGTAATTAATCCTAGATTAATTTTCTCTCTCTTATAATTAATCCCAGATTAATTATATCCGAGTCATACGTCATCGGTGAATCTTCGGGAAGCGACCCATGAAATCCCTGGATATGTTGGCAGGAAATCCGGTCGTCGGACTATCCGAATACGTGCGTACCCGGTACCACGTTCTTACCAATTTACAAGACATGGTTGGCTTCTAGCAAAGAACCGTGCCTACCCAATTCTCCAGAAATATTCTTAAAGGAATATATATAATCTGTATCAGGCGTATTATACGTAGTATTGCGTATTGTGATCAGTATCGGATGTCACATGCAAGGCCTGTGGCTGGAATTATGTATGCCCCGTACGAAACATATATCGGACCTCTGGTAACTAGTCTCTATAATCGGATAATCATGACCTAGTCATATTATCCCGATGACTGCAGTATTAAGAGTACTAGTTCCGTATCCTGCGTGATCATCATCTCCATATGACTGAAGTGATACTTCCATCTTGACATCACACCCAATACATTACGATTCTCAATATACCCAGAAGAGGAGTACACAGAACCTGTTAAAGTCCCGGACGACCAAAACCAAAGTATACTGATTATCGCAAGTATTAGCGATGCAAGTCTCAGGTTAAGACCAAATACACCTACCTTGATTCGGACTTCCATAGACACATACCAATGGAATTCTGAGGGGTCTATCCAGAGCGAAGCTGTTTCCGTACCATCGGTAAACACAACCTCCTATCACACTTGCATAAGTATCCAATACTTAAATATATGAGAACTATGTCGTTATGCTCCCACAAAGCGCACAAGTGCAATACTAGTCTATTCCGCATTATCGATGTCCAATCTCAATAATACTACGACTATGGATATTTTAATGATTAAACCTTAGTAGATTAATAATGTCTCACATCTTATTAATCCGGAACTAATCATATAGACTTTTATCATTTATATATCCCGGTAATCTAATTACAAATGATAAAAGAGCAATTTCCTTTGTCACATAGTTAATTTGTACAACAACACCATGTTTTGTACAAATAGTGATGCTATGGGTCATAATTGTCTAACATATATAATGATTAAACCTTTTTTGGATTAATACTGTCTCATATCTTATTAATCTGGTACTAATCATATGGACTTTTATCATTTATATATCCAAGTAATCCAATTACAAAATAATAAAAGAGCAATTTCATTTGTCATATAGTTAATTTGTACAAAAACACCATGTCTTTTTCAAATAGTGATGCTATGGGTCATAATTGTCCAACAATCTCCCACTTGGCCTATAGCCAATCACTCAAGTGTCCAACACTTGAACTATGTATGGGTCGCTCAAACATTTACTAAGAAATAGCTTTCGTCAGCGGATCTGTAAGGTTATCATCTGAAACGATCTTTCGATCTTGACATCGCCACGATGTATGATCTCACGAATCAGATGAAACCTTCGAAGTACATACTTGGATCATTGATGAGACCGTGATTCCTTAGCCTGTGCTGTAGCCCAGTTCAGCTGCTAACAGAACAACGCCTAATCCAATTAGGAATTTATAGATCCAAAATGATTCTTCTGCTGCCCCAGCCGCAGCAATGTCTTCCGCTTTTGTTGTTGAATCGGCAACAATATCTTGCTTGGAAGATTTCAAGCTCACTGTTCCGTTGTTCAAACAAAATATGGACCCTTATTGCGACTTACAGTCGTCTTTATCGGTTTGGAAACTTGCATTGGTGAACCCGGTCACCTCAAGTTCTCATTCCCCATAGACTAAGAAAGCATCCTTAGTTCATCTAAGATACTCAAGGATGTTCTTTACATAAATCCAGTGACCATCACTTGGATCGGCTTGATAGCGACTGCACATGCTCAAAGCATACGAGACATCAGGTCGCGTACATACTATGACATACATGATCGATCCGACTGCTTAAGCGAACGGGATCTGATTCATTGAATCTCTCTCATCTTGAGTTTTAGGACACATGTCCTTAGATAGAGAGACGTCATATGACACCGGAATTAGCCCCATTTGGGACTAATCCATGTTGAATCTCTTCAACATTGTCAATGTACGAGTTCTCGGAGAGTGCCAACAACTTTTAGATCTATCCAGTAGATCCTTATTCCTAGAATAAATATTGTCTCTCCCATGTCTTTCATAGAGAATTTTAATGAAAGCCAAGCTTTCACCGATTGCAGCATGGGAATGTCATTGCTAAGAAGCAATGCATTATCAACATATAGGACAACGAATGTCAGTGCGCTCCCACTAACCTTCTTATATACACAAGAATCATATTCGTTTTGAATGAAACCATATTCTTTTATGACCTCATCAAAACGTTGATTCCAAGAACGCAATGCTTTCTTCAATTCATAAATGGATCGATTTAACTTGCAAACCTTATTTGCATGTTTTGGCACGACAAAACCGTTTTGGCACTCTTTTTTCTTTTAAGAATTAGAGAAATTTCAATAACCATATTGTTAAATTGGCCAAAATTACAAAGCAAGTCACATTAGTCTAAATATAAATAAATATCGCTCAATATGAAAACAACCTAATCGGCCATAAATTTTTAATCTTAAAGATCTCTTTAATAACTAGTGTTTTTTAGTATCATTTTAAAAATTTATGTAGAAGAAATTTTTTTCAACCACTGTGGATTAAAACGCGCGCATATATATATAAATATATATATATATATATATATTATACACACACACACTATCTGTAAGGGAAAAAATAAATTTCTTTGTCTAGCTTTTAAACAGATAAGACTCCCAAACACCATACATGATGGAAATAAGTTGACTTGAGCAAATATGAACTGCAGGCTCTAGCTGCGTATGCCTACCAGCCACTACAAACGCTAATGCCTGTGAAGCGAATATTTCTTTGATGTAATGGAAGTGTGTGTATGGTAGAATTTTTCCCGTGAAGCATGGCTCTAATCTTTGGACAAACAAAGAAATAGACCCCACTGAGCGAATGTTGTCTCATGCAAAATCTTTAATTCAAACTTTAGGTACTTTGGTTTGGTGCTAATTAACTTGAATCAATAATCAAGAAAAACTTGCCGACAATATATATCATTACCGGATTTTCAGGAACCTTTTTTTTTTAACTTTTCCCTTTGATTCTTTATAGAAGTCTATGATTCTCTATTGAAAATTTATCCTCCCACCCCCTCTGACACATTCACCCCTCAATTTATTCTCTCTCTAATTTTTTTTTTCCTATAATGACCTCTTCTATTCTTTTATTTTCTTTTTCCAACTTTTTTTTCTTTTATTTTTTTCCTTAATTTTTATCCCCTTTTATTTTTTTCTTTTATTTTTTTTATCTTAAATAATCTTTTATTTTTTCTTTCATTGATTTATTTCCTCATTAAATATTTATATATGTATTCTCTTTAATTTATTTAATAAATCTTATATATTTTTATACACATTCGTTATTTATTTTGAAATTAGAGAAATTTACTTTGGTAAGAATGTTTGAAGTAATTATACTAACTTGCTATTAAGGTTCCCTCCAGTTCTATACCAAGAACGTCAAAAAATATTTATTGTTCATGTTGGCAGGTACTTTGTTTAAATTTTCTTGCACCTTCATTACCATATATTTTGCTAAAAAGTAATGTTAAATAAATAAATAAATAATCAAAATAAATAAATAAATACAAAATAAATAAATAAAGTAATTAATTAATTAATTAAATCATATATATACATATATAATTTTGGGGACCAAGGAAGAGGGGTAAAATAATAATTTTACCAGAAACAAGGGAGGGAAAAAGTTGACAGGGAGGGGGGAAGAGTAGGCCTCTTCTCTATTAGGCACATCTTTCTTTCTCATGCATTTTTTTTCCCATAAATATGTTCATGTAATTTTTTTCCAAGCTTTCATACTTCAAATTACTAATTTGGGAAATTTTATTTCCATAACTTCAATGATTCAGGTAATTATGCACATAATATATGTTTTGTTAACACCCAAAATTAATTTAAGCATGACTCATTTAAAAATTCAAGCTCAATCTTTTTATGTTGGTTATAGAGGTTGAAATGTGGAGAATGTCACTTCCTTAGAAAAATGAAAGTAGGCATGTTATTCCTCCAAAAAAAAAATAGAAGTATGATAATATAGGGAATGTAACACCTCATCAGGTAGGATGCTATCGGCAGAAGACAAAATTAATCTATCTCCATAAGCTTCCAAATTTATAGAAAAACGAACATGATGTATCTTAAAACTGGATTTCCTGGATCAAAGTCCAATATCAAAACGAAGTCTGAGAAGTCATCAAATATACAAAAAGACCTCAGGTCCACACAAAACACATCAAGCTCAAAATTAGCACTTAGGGGCTCCGTGCCCACAACATCAATCAACACTTAAGAGTTTTGTGCCCACAACATCATATATAATCAAAAGTTTTACTTAATAAATACAAAACAACGTGCTCAACACGAGGAATAACATAATAACCATAGGTCCTAAACCTCTAAGACTTTTATAAGGACACTTGCGAGGGTGATTCGCATCTCGAGCATAGCTTCCAAAGCTAAAGTGGTTGACCCATCTGGTAGCCAATTTGTAAAACTAGCAAACTGGTTTGATGTGAGTTATAAAGCTCAAAAAATATTATCCTCGAAATTTCTCTGTCTTTATGTCCAATGTTGGACAATTATGACCCATAGCGTCACTATTTGTAAAAGATATTGTGGTTTTTGTACAAATTAACTATCTGACAATGGAAATTGATATTTTATCATTTTGTAATTAGATTACTTGAATATATAAATGATAAAAGTCCTTATGATTAGTTCCGGATTAATAAGATATGAGACGATATCAATCCACAAAGGTTTAATCATTAAATATCCCTAGTCGTAGTATTATCGAGACTGGACATCGATAATGCGGAATAGACTAGTATTGCACTTCTGCGCGTTGTGGGAGCATAATGGCATAGTTCTCATATATTTAAGTATTGGATACTTATGCAAGTGTGATATGAGGTTGTGTTTACCGATGGTACGGGAACAGCTTCGCTCTGGATAGACCCCTGTGGAATCCCATTGGTAGTATGACTATGTGTCTATGGGAATCCGCATCGGGGTAGGTGTGTTTGGTCTTAACTTGATACTTGCATCGCTAATACTTACGACAATCAATATACTTTGGTTTTGGTCGTCCGAGACTTTAACAGGTTCTGTGTACGCCTCTTCTGGATTTATCGAGAATCGTAGTGTATTGGGTGTGATGTCAAGACGAAAGTATCACTTCAGTCATATGGAGATGATGATCACGCAGGGATACAGAACTAGTTCTATATTATGTTGCAACTATCGGGATAATATGAAAATGTCATGATTATCCGATTATAGAGACTAGTTGCTTGTGATCCGATATATGTTTCGTACGGGGCAGACATTATTTCAGCCTCAGACCTTGCATGTGACATCAGATACTGGATCGCAATACGCAATACTACGTATATTACGCCTGACAAAGATTATATATATCCTTAAAGAATATTTCTGGAGAATTTGGTAGGCACGACGCTATGCTAGAAGCCAATCATGTCTTGTAAATCGGTAAGAACGTGGTACGAGGTACGCACGTGTTCGGATAGTCCGACGACCGAATTTACTGCCAATATATCCAAGGATCTCATGGGTCGCTTCCCGAAGATTCACCGATGACGTATGACTCGAACAGAATTAATCTGGGATTAATTATAAGAGAGAGAAAATTAATCTAGGATTAATTACGGCGAGAGTTTATCTGAGATAAAATTCAAATAGAAGAGAGAGAACGATTAATTTGGAAATAATCGATTAAAAAATATATTCGATATATTAAATGAAATTAGATTTCATAACGGAATTAAAATTGGATTTTAATTTGGGCGAACAGATTAATTTAGAATTAATTTCGCAAGCGACTTTCGTAATAATTTTGCGAGGTATTATTATTTAATTAAATTTGATTTAATTACGTCCCAACGGAAAATTAGTTATTTCGGAATTAACGAACCCGAGCCCGGAATGTGTTTGCGGGCCCACTCGAATTTTGAATCAAGTGGGGCCCACACAAGTCACATCACCTAGTCTATCTCATCACCTTTTGGTTGATGGAAGTAGTTAGTTGCTGGTGGCTTGTTCAACACACAAGTTTGAAAGGTGAATGACTTTTACCAAACTTTGAGATTTGGTATATCATTATTTATTTTTGGAAAATAAAAACAAGTCACACAATTCATCCTCTCATCTCTTCTAAAAATTGAAACTCTCTCTCTCTCACTCTCACATTTTCGTGAGTTACAAAGAACCAAAAGGGAAGTTTTGTTGCAAAAATTCTCAAGTGCTAGCACACAAAAGAGTCATTCAAAGGTGATAGGGAAACATCCCTTGAGTTTGGAATTCATTCACCAAGGCTTGGAGCTCAACATACAATCAAATGAGAGCTTGGAGCAACTTCAAAGGAGGCAAATTTTTGTTGTCTACACATCCTACCTAGCCGATCAATGTATGTTATTCCGCAAACTTCGTTGAGAATTCACACATCTTTTATACTTAATGATCTTGGATTTGTTCTTAGAGAACCCCACATCCAATCATTCGGAACCGAATGCATTGACATTACAATCTTATTTGTATTCGGAAGTTATCTCACTTTATATATTATCAAAAGTTACGTATTTCACACATCAATACAAACTATGCTAATTCAAAGCAAAATAGATCGAATCAAACATTTCATACCATAATCACATCAAACTTTTCATTTCAATTAACATTCATGCATAGGAACTCGTTCAAACCTTTTCCATCAACAGAAATAGTAAGCCGAACATGATCTCTATATAGTTAATCACATTCATCATTGAAACGAGGAACATAACATAGGTTCTTTACAGGTAGTTAAATACAATATCAAAAATGGAAAACATAATGCGGATTTCATACTATCTATTTCGTCCATAATTTGAAATGAAACTCATTCATTTCACATCATGTCATTTCATATCATATCTGTAAATGCTATCAACATCAAATTTTACATACGCACATATCCAGTCACACATACAACTTTGTATGGCTGGTAACAAAGCATACATAACCATCATAATACTCAAAAGATCCATGACTAAACTATAGACATACATACGTGTTCCTATAACAAACTTAAACTTTTATACCAACAAATAAATCCATCATTATATTCAAAAGTGACATATAATTATAGTGCTCTTATGATGTTGATAGTCTGAAATCTTCCAATTTCTGACATCATTAAAATGAAAAATGTAAAACAATCTCTTTAAAAAAAATACATCTCGAAAACACATTTGAAAGACTCTTTTACTATAAAAAAAATCAATTTCGAAATTCATCATCATCATAAATCTATCTCAAGCGTCCAGTATAAATTCAATTGAACGAAACATAACAAGTGCCTAGTGTCCAAATCGCGCACACAGATCGAAAAATGAATGAGACAAACTCATGTCGACAGAGGGTAGAGGGTTGGTCCAATATAGTTGGATAGAGCCTTATACAAGCGCCACGACGGAATCAAAATTATAAAACCATAAAAACCATATACAAGTGTCATGACGGAAACATATCATATCATATAATATCATAAACGATATCGAAATGTATCATAATCAAAATGTAATTCTTTTGAAATCATTCTTTTCCCCCAAAGCATAAATACGTTTAAATCAAAAATAAATCTTTGAAAACTTGATTAAAGCTCAAATGTATATCCTTCCAAATATTTATCAAGTGTCTACTGTTCGAGTCTTGCGCACTGACCGAAAAGTGTACAAACAAAACCATGTCGATAGAGTAGCGGGCCAACCATTTTCTGATAGTCAGGACCCCATAAAAGCGCCCCGGCCAAGTCGGAATGAAACATATACAAGCTTCACAGAGGGTAAAAGACATAAAACTGTCAAGCACCATGACGAAAATAGATTTTGAAGTGTCTCGACGGAAATAAATTTTTATCGTTTAAAAACATGAAAATAATTTTCGAGTGCCGAGACGGAAATATATCACTAAGCACCTCGAAAGAAACATATTGATAAATCACAAAACATGAAAACGTGAATGATGAGTGGTAAATGTATCACAATTTCCCACTCATTTGACAGAATATTTTGTATAGTTTCTTGAGTTTTGTGAATATTTTAATATGTTTTATGTTATTTTGTAGATAAATAAAGTTTCAGGACTCTCTGGAGATGATTTGGGGCCAAAATAGTGAAAAACGGACAAAAGGGCATTTTCATCATTTCGCGTGTCGTGACGCGCAAGCCTTTGGCGTCGTGACGCCTAACGTGCACAGAACAATGCTAACGTGCACCGGGTCCACAAGTCAGAATCTGGGAAGTTTGATTTTGCTAACGTGCGCCGTGTCACGTGTCGCCATCACAGCCGATCTGCTAACATGCGTCGTGCCACGTGTCACCATCCTACGGTGCCGACAGTCGCCATCGCCATGTGCCACCATGTGTCACTCCACGTTATCATCCACATCACCAGTTGACCGAGTCAAAATGCCACATAATCATCAACCAATCACAGCTTGCCACGTGTCACAATCCTAGTGTGTCGACAATCCCTTTCGCCACATGTTGCCACGTCATCGCCACGTCATTGCCACATCAGCTCAATCATTCAGCTCCCAGCCGCCTTGCCACGTGTCACCTTATCACCTTGTCCAGAATCCCACGTGTCGAGCTCTTAACCTGCCACGTCGACAATCATGCGCGTCACGACGCGGACACCCCACTGACCCCTATAAATTCAGCTCGATTTCAGAATTCAAATCATGTCTTCCTTGAGTTTTGTAAGGACTTTAAGGATTGCATCTTGTGTGTTTAAGTTTTTGTAATTTAAATTAAGGATTTTTACTTTTAGTATTTTTAATTATGCACTTTTACTTTTTATAATAAAATTTTATTTTATTTTATTTTTGTTCTTTTATGTTCAGTAGTTAATTTACTGCTGGGGTAAAGGTGAAGCTTTTTACTTTTATAATTTAGATTAATCTCCCTTAATTATAATATATAAATTATTTAAAATCTGACTTAATAAGGATACCGCTATATTTGTCGGTTGGTAATTATTTATAAATTGGTTTTAACCTGATTTAATGAGGATACCGCCTGGTTGGTCGGTTGGTAATTAATTATTAATTTGACTTAATCTGGATACCGCCTATATGGCTGGTTGGTAAATATCACGCAGATTTATAAATTATAATAAGGGAGATTTCTAAATTAGAAATAGTAAAGGTAGATTAATCTCACTTCAATTATAATATGGAAATTATGATTTAATAATATGAATTAAATGTTGATTATGCCTTAATGGCCGGTTTTAATTATGTAACATAATGTGACACCGCCTATATGGCTGGTCTTTAGGTAACAGATAATTACCGCCTATATGGCTGGTTTATGGATAAATAATAACACTGCCTTTATGGCTTGTTCAACTTAATTGGATAATACTGGCAATTTCAATATTATAATAATTTGAGATTTCTAAAAGTGGATCCCATATCCCCATCATTTTATTTTATTCTAGGGAAGTGATAAAACACAATATTCACACTTAATAATTGATTTTCTTTTTATAGGTAATTCTTTAGTTTGTTTATTGAGTCTTAAGCTTAATGCTTCTTGTTGTCTGATCACCAATAAGATTGATGTGGTAAACTTAAAATGAACTAGACATATGGATTTTAGGTTTCAACCTTAGACTTAATAGCCCACGATCTTCCTTGAGGATAGATAACACTTTAATAGATTTCCTTACATGATAGACATATACCTGTCGGGCAGAGGTAGCCACAATTGGAATTTGATCTTAATGAATCCAGGTAATTTGGTTGACATAGACATATGGTTCAATTGGGTTATACTGGGTATTTGCATCTGACCATCGACAGAGGCTTTTGTATATTTTCTTGTTCTAGGTTAGAAAACTGATTTATTAAAAATATGTAAGAGAATCAATTCATCTTTAGAATAATATTGTGTGGAGTCACGACCCTAGATCTTTGAGTATTTTCTTTTATTTTCCTTAGTATTTTCTTTTGAGTTTGTTTTTATTTTAATTAGCCAATCCACATTAAACCAATCAAAAGCAATCAATTCCATTCTCCCTATAATTAGATACCTGTAAATAAATAGTATTAATAATTAATAAAAATAGTAGGAATTAAGTCCTCGTGGGATCGATATTTTTATACTACTTGAACGATACGTGCGCTTCCGTTATACGTGTGTGTTTACGCCGGTCAAGTTTTTGGCGCCGTTGCCGGGGACTTATTTTCTTGAGTTATTAATTTTGAAGCTATCTAATTTTCTTTATTTTTTTATTTATTTCTTTTGTTTTCAGGTGATTGGAAAATGGAACATTATTGGGAGATTGAAAGATTATGAGCTTTATTAGAAGAAGATACACCCGAGCAATTATCACTGGATGTCAGAATCAAGCAATACTACATTTGCTCATCAGAACGAAATGGGGAGATGTGTGATATGTGATGGTAACCACCCGAGCAATCAATGTATATACCTTTCAGAGTTGCAGAATTTTCGGAATCATTCAAGGTAAGAAGAATCATCATATTTTCCATCTTATCCACCATCCATCTACAATATTCATCAAGAACCAGAACCATCAGAGGAAGATCATTGATTGACATGCTCAAAGATTGGCTCGAGGAACGGGAAGCTCAATTTGATTCACAAATTCAAAGTCAAACGGCGTCTATACAGAGGATGACAGATCAAGTTAGACAATTAACAGATAACCTGAATCACATATCTCACGGAGCAAATTCAAATAATACTGAAGAATCCTTCGAATATCTTGAGATTCATCTTGATATATAACAGAGGACGAGGCTGAGCAGTATCAAGAATCAAAGGTATCAGTTCAGGAGCCTGAACCAACAAAGTCTCAATTTGATTTTTATTATTCTTCTGACTCTGACGAGGATGAAGAAGCTGAGCTATTTGTACCAACTGCACCAACGAAGGAGGATGAAACTTTCTATCCTCCAAATGAAGATCTTGGAGCTTCCATTGAATAAATCTTTGAAGAAGATCTACCTGAGCCAATCATTTCAGTCAGATCAGAGGATGAAGACCTAAAAACAGACATAACTTTACATCCTCAGATTGACACTTATGGAGCATGCATTTCACAGATGATGGATGAAGAATTGAATACGGAAATTTTGAAATTCATCTGTGAATAAAAGGTGGAGCAAGAAGAAGAGCAAATGGAGGTCGCAAATTTCTGAACTTATTAAATATCCAGAAACATCACTGTTTTGGGGAGTACAAATCAAAGACATCACCCCGGAAGCTTGACAGAATGGAACTCCTATTCCAAGTCAAGCACCATACAAGACCTCCTGATTTTCTTTCTTTCTTTTCAGGAATTACTGGAGCGACAAAGATAAAAAAGGTGGCACGATCACTGAATGAGACAAAACACTTTTTACCACCTTACCGTTGGAAGAGACCCTTCAAAAGCAACGCACTTGGGAATGTCTTTAATATGACATCCAAAAAGACGCTGAAACCTCATTGACGGATAGATTTCAGTCACGTCTGGCTGAAGACAAAAAATTTAGCGCTAGTAGGGAG
Source organism: Zanthoxylum bungeanum (assembly GCA_019454045.1). NCBI lineage: Eukaryota > Viridiplantae > Streptophyta > Magnoliopsida > Sapindales > Rutaceae > Zanthoxylum > Zanthoxylum bungeanum. The sequence goes on from SKCR01052842.1 coordinate 50,975, forward strand.
GCAACCCATGCACTTTGTTGTAATTTATATTTTTATATTTTATCTATACATGTTGTAGAGTTTTTAATTTTGTGTGTTATTTTTGTAGGGAAAAGCTCAACCAAAGCATCTGACAGAAGGAATGGTGTTTGGCAAAGATGAGAGCTAATTCATTAGCGATGGCTGAGTAATGAATGGATTCTTGAGACGCATCCTGATGAATTTATACTAAGCGAATGGCGTATTGTGTACACAATTCTGTTGCCTTAATTATTGTTTTGATTTGCTTTTCTATTGTAATTATCTTTATTTTCGTAGACAGAATCCAGACTTTTTGACCTTTCACGATTTCTTTTATTGTTTAGCTAACAATCATCCTTTGGAAGATACTAGTGCTATTATTACTCACCCTTTTCAGGTTCTATAAATTCAGCCTGTCATTGCACTTTTGAAGACATCCAGAGTAAAACATGGAAGCCACTTCAAGAAGACGAGTTGAAAACATCTGCGTGTTTTGTGGTACTAGTGTTGGTACTAAGCCACAATACGTAGAAGTAGCACAGGAATTGGGTCGAGTTTTAGCCACGAGGAATATGCACTTAGTATATGGCTGAGGCAATCTTGGACTAATGGGGATCGTTTCAAAGGCCGTACAGGAAGGAGCCAGTCACGTTTTGGGAATCATCCCAAAACCCTTGGCGGAGGCAAATCTTATTGGACCATCAAACGGAGAACTAATTGTACCAGGTATGTCTGAACGAGTGGTAGAAATGATTAACCGTGCTGATGCTTTTATTACTTTGCCAGGTGGCTTCGGTACATTGGAGGAAATTCTTATAGTGCTATCTTGGGCGAACTTGAACAAACACCAGAAACCGCTTGGACTGTACAATGTTGAAACATTTTATGTTTTTCTTTGTGTGTTTCTTGATGATGCTCGGAGAAATGGGTTCTTGTCAAAACCTATGAAAGAACTCCTCTTTACTGCCAGTACTGCTCCAGATCTAATTGACCAAATCTTAGCCTATGAACCACAAATTGACCCTATCATTTCAAAGATAAATTGGTCTGAGGACGATCGTGGTAAAAGGCGTCGGATTAATCAGGATCTTAACCTTTAACTTTTCGTGTAGAATTTCAGCTAACCAAGTACTATCTTCTAAACTCTTCTTCTACTGTTTAAGACATTGGGGACAATGTCTCATTTAGGTTGGGGGAGGGAATTAGTTGATCAATATCTTTTTTTTAGTTGTGTGTTGTTTTTATTCCAAAATTTTTCGAAAAATACAAAAAAATTGAAAATTTTTCAAAAATTATAAAAATAATTTGTGTTTTTGTGTTTTTATTTTGACTAAAAAGGTGAAATTGGTAAGAGATAGCTGAGTAAGGAGTTTCCACTCCTGAGACGTATCTAACCTATTTCAGAACAAGTTAATTTTTGTTTATTTCCTTTTAAATTATTTAATTTGTGAATTCTCTATAATACTGACTAAAATGGATCTTCATATGCTCAGTTAGCAGGTATTATCAACATGCATAGTAACATACAGACATGAGCTATAATTGAAAAGTTTGTAATATTCAGTGCTCTAGTTTAATTGGAGGGAGCATCTCAAAAAGTGATGGAGTAAAAAAAAAGTCTGAGATCCGAGTTATTAAGTCTGTAAGGGTGTTTTAACACCTAGTGCCCTAAAGCCAACTGGTTTGGGAGTCATTGGCCCAAAGCTCGCTACATGGATCAAAAATGCTGCAAAAATATATATATATATATATATATATATATGAAATCTGAGTAATTAAGTCTGTAGGGGTGTCTTAACACTTGGTGCCCTAAAGCCAACTGGTTTGGGAGCCACCGACCCAACACTCGCTACATAGATGAAAGATATTGTATATAAATAAAAAAAATCAAAAAATTAAAGAAAAAATCAGAAAAATTATTCCGTTGCTACAAAGAGGTGTGAATTCTGATAAAACATTAGGACAAAAAATATACTCTCTTCTCAACTGCACTTATGACTGTTGTAGGCAAAAATGAGTTGTTTAATATTTTGTTGGCTGAGTATATGAAGAATGGTAAATATAATTGGAGAATTTACTTATTCAGTAATTTAGAAAGAAACAAAACAACTAGTAACTTGAAGTAGAAGTTTCACCTGATAAGTCACTAACTTCTTTATTCTCTTTTCGCTTGTCTTTTTGCTTTTGTGTGCATTAGTTTCACTACCTTTTTACTTTTGTAAAATGTTTGTGGGTATTATTGTTGTAAACCCTCACGAGACTAAAACACGTCCACTAGGGAGACCTAGGGTTTAAAGGCTTGTTGCATACAATAAATGCAACCGTGATCCCTACGAAAGTGGCTTAGTTAAATTTTATTATGTTATTTTATTTTATGTTTTGCTCGAGGACTAGCAAAATGTTAGGTTTGGGGGTGTGATGAGTGGTAAATATATCACTATTTCCCACTCATTTGACATAATATTTTGTATAGTTTCTTGAGTTTTTTGAATATTTTAATATGTTTTGTGTTATTTTGTAGATAAATAAAGTTTCAGGACTCTCTGGAGGTGATTTGGGGCTAAAATAGTGAAAATGGACAAAAAAGCATTTTCGTCATTTCGCGCGTCGCGACACGTAAGCCTTTGGCGTCGTGACGCCTAACATACACCGAACAATGCTAATGTGCGCCAGGTCCACACGTCAGAATCTGAGAAGTTTGACTTTGCTAATGTGCATCGTGCCACGTATCGCCATCACAACCGATCCGCTAACGTGCGCCATGCCACATGTCACCATCCTACAATGCCGAAAGTCGCCATCGCCACGTACCACCATGTGTCACTCCACGTCATCGTCCACATCACCAGTTGACCGAGTCAAAGTGCCATGTCATCGCCATGTCATCATCAACCACTCACAGCGTGCCGCGTGGCCCAATCCTATGGTTTCGACAATCCCTGTCGCCATGTGTCGCCACGTCATTGCCACGTGAGCTCAATCATTCAGTTCCCAGCCGCCTTGCCACGTGTCACCTTATCACCTTATCCAGAATCCCACGTGTCGAGCTCTTAACCTGCCATGTCGAAAATCACGCGTGTTGTGATGCGGACACCCCACTGACCCCAATAAATTCAGCTCGATTTCAGAATTCAAATCATGTATTCCTGAGTTTTGTAAGGACTTTAAGGATTGCATCTGGTGTGTTTAAGTTTTTGTAATTTAAATTAAGCATTTTTACTTTTAATATTTTTAATTATGCACTTTTACTTTTTATAATAAAATTTTATTTTATTTTATTTTTGTTCTTTTATGTTCAGTAGTTAATTTACTGCTGGGGTAAAGGTGAAGCGTTTTACTTTTTATAATTTAGATTAATCTCCCTTAATTATAATATATAAATTATTTAAAATTGACTTAATATGGATACCGCTAAGTAAGAGAATCAATTCATATTTAGAATAATATTGTGTGGAGTCACGACCCTAGATCTTTGAGTATTTTTTTTTATTTTCCTTAGTATTTTTTCTTTTGAGTATGTTTTTATTTTAATTAGCCAATCCACATTCAACCAACCAAAAGCAATCAATTCCATTCTCCCTATAATTAGATACCTGTAAATAAATAGTATCAATAATTAATAACAACAGTAGGAATTAAGTCCTCGTGAGATCGATATTTTTATACTACTTGAACGATACGTGCGCTTGCGTTACACGTGTGTGTTTACGCCGGTCAAGTTTTTTGGCGCCGTTGCCGGGGACTTATTTTTCTTGAGTTATTAATTTTGAAGCTATCTAATTTTCTTTATTTTTATTTCTTTCTTTTGTTTTCAGGTGATTGAAAAATGGAACATTATTGGGAGATTGAAAGATTACGAGCTTTACTAGAAGAAGATACACCCCAAATCTGGGAGCAACAGTCTGGTTTTCTGAGGCCTGTTGTTCAGCCCAACAATTATCACTTGATGTCAGAATCAAGCAATACTACATTTGCTCATCAGAACGAAATGGGGAGATGTGTGATATGTGATGGTAACCACCCGAGCAATCAATGTATATACCTTTCAAAGTGGCAGAATTTTTGGACTCATTCAAGGTATGAAGAATCATCACATTTTCCATCTTATCCACCATTCATCTACAATATTCATCAAGAACCAGAACCATCAGAGGAAGATCAATTGATTGATATGCTCAAAGATTGGCTCGAGGAACGGGAAGCTCAATTTGATGCACAAATTCAGAGTCAAACGGCGTCTATACAGAGGATGACAGATCAAGTTAGACAATTAACAGATAACCTGAATCACATATCTCACGGAGCAATTCAAATAATACTGAAGAATCATTCGAATATCATGAGATTCATCATGACATCATAACAAGAGGACGAGGCTGAGCAGTATCAAGAATCAGAGGTATCAGTTCCGGAGCCTGAACCAACAAAGTCTCAATTTGATTTTTATTATTCTTCTGACTCTGACGAGGATGAAGAAGGTGAGTTATTTGTACCAACTACCCCAACAAAGGAGGATGAAACTTTCTATCCTCCAAATGAAGATCTGGAGCTTCCATTGAACAAATTCAAGAAGAGATCTACCTGAGCCAATCATTTCAGTCAGATCAGAGGATGAAGACCTAAAAACAGACATAACTTTACATCCTCAGATTGACTCTTATGGAGCATGCATTTCACAGATGATGGATGAAGAATTGAATACGGAAATTTTGAAATTCATCTGTGAATAAAAGGTGGAGCAAGAAGAAGAGCAAATGGAGGAGCAAATGTCTGAACTTATTAAATATCCAGAGCATTCAGGTGAAACATCACTGTTTTGGGGAGTATAAATCAAAGACATCACCCAGAAGCTTGACATAATGGAACTCCTATTCCAAGTCAAGCACCATACAAGACCTCCTGATTTTCTTTCTTTCTTTTCAGGAATTACTGGAGCGGCAAAGATAAAAAAGGTGGCACGAGCACTGAATGAGACAAAACTCTTTTTACCACCTTACCGTTGGAAGAGACCCTTCAAAAGCAACGCACATGGGAATGTCTTTAATATGACATCCAAAAAGACGCTGAAACCTCATTGACGGATAGATTTCAGTCACGTCTGGCTGAAGACAAAAAATTTAGCACTAGTAGGGAGGCAACCCATGCACTTTGTTGTAATTTCTATTTTTATATTTTATGTATACATGTTGTAGAGTTTTTAATTTTGTGTGTTATTTTTGTAGGGAAAAGCTCAACCAAAGCATAAGACAAAAGGAATGGTGTTTGGCAAAGATGAGACCTAATTCATTAGCGATGGCTGAGTAAGGAATGGATTCTTGAGACGCATCCTGATGAATTTATACTAAGCGAATGGCGTATTGTGTACACAATTCTGTTGCCTTAATTATTGCTTTGATTTGCTTTTCTGTTGTAATTATCTTTATTTTCGTAGACAGAATCCAGACTTTTTGACCTTTCATGATTTCTTTTATTGTTTAGCTAACAATCATCCTTTGGAAGATACTAGTGCTATTATTACTCACCCTTTTCAGGTTCTATAAATTCAGGCTGTCATTGCACTTTTGAAGACATCCAGAGTAAAACATGGAAGCCACTTCAAGAATACGAGTTGAAAACATCTGCGTGTTTTGTGGTACTAGTGTTGGTACTAAGCCACAATACGTAGAAGTAGCACATGAATTGTGTCGAGTTTTAACCGCAAGAAATATGCACTTAGTATATGGCGGAGGCAATCTTGGACTAATGGGGATCGTTTCAAAGGCCGTACAGGAAGGAGGCAGTCACGTTTTGGGAATCATCGCAATACCCTTGGCGGAGGAAAATCTTATTGGACCATCAAACGGAGAAGAACTAATTGTACCAGATATGTCTGAACGACTGGTAGAAATGATTAACTGTGCTGATGCTTTTATTACTTTGTTAGGTGGCTTGGGTACATTGGAGGGAATTTTTACAGTGCTATCTTGGGCAAACTTGAACAAACACCAAAAACCGCTTGGACTGTACAACGTTGAAGGATTTTATGATTTTCTTTCTGTGTTTCTTAATGATGCTCGGAGAAATGGGTTCGTGACAAAACCTATGAATGAACTCCTCTTTACTGCCAGAACTGCTCCAGATCTAATTGACCAAATCTTAGCCTATGAACCACAAATTGACCCTATCATTTCAAAGATAAATTGGTTCGAGGACGATCGTGGTAAGAGGTGTCAGATTAATCAGGATCTTAACCTTTAACTTTTCGTGTAGAATTTCAGCTAACCAGGTACTATCTTCTAAACTGTTCTTCTACTGTTTAAGACATTGGGGATAATGTCTCATTTAGGTTTGGGGGAGGGAATTAGTTGATCAGTATCTTTTTTTTAGTTGTGTGTTGTTTTTATTCCAAAATTTTTCGAAAAATACAAAAAAATTGAAAAATTTTCAAAAATTATAAAAATAATTTGCGTTGTTGTGTTTTTATTTTGACTAAAAAGGTGAAATTGGTAAGAGATAGCTGAGTAAGGAGTTTCCACTCCTGAGACGTATCTAAACCTATTTTAGAACACGTTAATTTTTGTTTATTTCCTTTTAAATCATTTAATTTGTGAATTCTCCATAATACTGACTAAAATGGATCTTCATATGCTCAGTTAGCAGGTATTATCAACATGCATAGTAACATACAGACATGAGCTATAATTGAAAAGTTTGTAATATTCAGTGCTCTAGTTTAATTGGAGGGAGCATCTCAAAAAATGATGGAGTAAAAAAAAGCGTCTGAGATCCGAGTTACCTAGTGCCCTAAAGCCAACTGGTTTGGCAGTCACTGGCCCAAAGCTCGCTACATGGATCAAAGATGCTGCAAAAATATATATATCTGAAATCTGAGTAATTAAGTCTGTAGGGTTGTCTTAACACTTGGTGCCCTAAAGCCAACTGGTTTGGGAGCCACCGACCCAACACTCGCTATATAGATGGAAGATATTGTATATAAATAAAAAAAATAAAAAAATCAAAGAAAAAATCAGAAATTTTATTCCATTGCTACAAAGAGGTGTGAATTCTGATAAAACATTAGGACATAAATATTACTCTCTTCTCAACTGCACTTATGACTGTTGTAGGCAAAAATAAGTTGTTTAATATTTTGTTGGCTAAGTATATGGAGAATGGTAAATATAATTGGAGAATTTATTTACTCAGTAATTTAGAAAGAAACAAAACAACTAGTAACTTGAAGTAGAAGTTTCACCTGATTAGTCACTAACTTCTTTATTCTCTTTTCGCTTGTCTTTTTGCTTTTGTGTGCATTAGTTTCACTACCTTTTTACTTTTGTAAAATGTTTGTGGGTATCATTGCTGTAAACCCTCACGAGACTAAAACTCGTCCACTAGGGACACCTAGGGTTTAAAGCTTGTTGCATACGCTAAATTCAACCGTGATCCCTACGAAAGTGGCTTAGTTAAATTTTATTATGTTATTTTCTTTTATGTTTTGCTTGAGGACTAGCAAAATGTTAGGTTTGGGGGTGTCATGAGTGGTAAATGTATCACTATTTCCCACTCATTTGACCTAATATTTTGTATAGTTTCTTGAGTTTTTTGAATATTTTAATATGTTTTGTGTTATTTTGTAGATAAATAAAGTTTCAAGACTCTCTGGAGGTGATTTGGGTTCAAAATAGTGAAAAATGGACAAAAAAAGTATTTTCGTCATTTCAGGCGTCGCGACGCGCAAGCCTTTGGCATCGCGACGCCTAACATGCGCCGAACAATGCTAACATGAGCCAGGTCCACACGTTAGAATCTGAGAAGTTTGAATTTGCTAACGTGCGTCGTGCCACGTGTCGCCATCACAACCGATCTGCTAACGTGCGCCGTGCCACATGTCAACATCCTACGATGCCGACAGTCGCCATCGCCACGTACCACCACGTGTCACTCCACATCATCGTCCACATCACCAGTTGACCGAGTCAAAGTGCCATGTCATCACCACGTCATCATCAACCACTCACAGCATGCCACGTGTCACAATCATATGGTGTCGACAATCCATTTCGCCATGTGTCGCCACGTCATTGCCACGTCAGCTCAATCATTCAGTTCCCAGCCGCCTTGCCATGTGTCACCTTATCACCTTATACAGAATCCCACATGTCGAGCTCTTAACCTGCCATGTCGACAATCACGCGCGTTGCGACGCAAGCTGCGCGTCACGACGCGGACACCCCCACTGACGCCTATAAATTCAGCTCGATTTCAGAATTCAAATCATGCATTCCTTGAGTTTTGTAAAGACTTTAAGGATTGCATCTTGTGTATTTAAGTTTTTATAATTTAAATTAAGTATTTTTACTTTTAGTATTTTTAATTATTCACTTTTACTTTTTGTAATAAAATTTTATTTTATTTTGTTTTTGTTATTTTATGTTCAGTAGTTAATTTACTGTTAGGGTAAAGGTGAAGCTTTTTACTTTTATAATGTAGATTAATCTCCCTTAATTATAATATATAAATTATTTAAAACCTGACTTAATAAGGATACCACTATTTTGGTCGGTTGGTAATTATTTATAAATTGGTTTTAACCTGATTTAATGAGGATACCGCCTGGTTGGTCGGTTGGTAATTAATTATTAATTTGACTTAATCAGGATATCGCTTATATGGCTGGTTGGTAAATATCACGCAGATTTATATATTATAATAAGAGAGATTTCTAAATTAGAAATAGTAAAGGTAGATTAATCTCACTTCAATTATAATATGGAAATTGTGATTTAATAATATGAATTAAAAGTTGATTCCGCCTTAATGGCTGGTTTTAATTATGTAACATAATGTGACATCGCCTATATGGCTTCTCTTTAGGTGACAGATAATTACCGCATATATGGTTGGTTTATGGATAAATAATAGCACCGCCTTTATGGCTGGTTCAACTTAATTGGATAATACTAGCAATTTCCATATTATAATAATCTGAGATTTCTACAAGTGGATCCCATATCCCCAGCATTTTATTTTATTCTAGGGAAGTGATGAAACACAATATTCACACTTAATAATTGATTTTCTTTTTATTGGTAATTCTTTAGTTTGTTTATTGAGTCTTAAGCTTAATGCTTCTTATTGTCTGATCACCAATAAGATTGATGTGATAAACTTAAAATGAACTAGACATAGGGATTTTAGGTTTCAGCCTTAGACTTAATAGCCCACGATCTTCCTTGAGGATAGATAACCCTTTAATAGATTTCCATACATGATAGACATATACCTCTCGGGCGGGGGTAGCCATAATTGGAACTTGATCTTAATGAATCCAGGTAATTTGGTTGACATAGACATATGGTTCAATTGGGTTATACTGGGTATTTGCGTCTGACCATCGACATATTTTCGTGTTCCAGGTTAGCACACTGATTTATTACACATATGTAAGAGAATCAATTCATCTTTAGAATAATATTGTGTGGAGTCACGACCCTAGATCTTTGAGTCTTTTGTTTTATTTTCCTTAATATTTTCTTTTGAGTATGTTTTTATTTTAATTAGAAAATCCACATTCAACCAACCAAAAGCAATCAATTCCCTTCTCCCTATAATTAGATACCTGAAAATAAATAGTATCAATAATTAATAACAACAGTAGGAATTAAGTCCTCGTGGGATCGATATTTTTATACTACTTGAACGATACGTGCGCTTGCGTTATACGTGTGTGTTTACGTCATTCAGTGAATAAGCGTCGAGTGTTGTAATATTTTATATCGTACCTCAAGTGTACGATGTCAAGTTATAGTATAGATAAGTGAAAGAGTGTCGAACCCACAGGGATTGTGTTCAACTCACAGTAAGTACTATAATTAATAATCCTAACTTTATTTAGACGACAATTAAATTAAGAATAATATGAATTTAAATCTAAAAACTAAATATGCAAGATATTAAAATGTTAAATAAGATAAACCAAGATGAGAGATATTCTAGAGTC